>JAODXP020007207.1:0-71917 GCA_027497455.2 Sardinella longiceps | reverse complement strand
CTACGTTTAGTAATGACTAGCAAATTATTAATATCAAACTCGTGTGTAAATATTATTTACAACTGGGGTAGTGAACAGTACTCTGTCTGATGGTGACAGCTAAATATGCGCACATGTCGTTATTACTATAGTGGACAGTTACGATGCAGTGAATGGCTACTGTTAGCGAAACGTAGCCTACAACCATAGCATACAACCGGCACAATAACCATAACACACTGACGTTAGCTCGTCAGCAACCGTAATCAAACACATAAAAACTTTCTGAACTTCTTACCTTAATAATACTTGCTGAAGTAATCCCATTTCATTTAGTAGCCTCATGTGTACTGAAAAAAGTTCGCTACTTGGATAAATATTACCTCTTGTCTGATATCAGTGCACCAATGCAGTATGTCAGCAGCAGTCTTGCTAACCGATCTGTGCCAGAATGCGTTGGCTTTTTTGCTACAATGTAAACAAATAACCCATTTGATGTGATAAGAGTAGCCTGACATAGCCCGACCATAATACTGCTGTTCATCCGTATTCATGGTCTGGGGGTTCTTTAACCTGACGCGATTATACTGCGGAGGGGAGGGCATTCACTCTTGGTTTGAAACGATTGGAAAGCTCGTCTAATCAGCTTCGCTTATTGGCCGGTAGACTCTCTACCGATGTAAACACGCCCCAGAGGACCGTTCCCAGACCATGGATACGGATGAACATTTGTATTATGGGCGGGCTATGTCAGGCTATGATAAGACTAGGCTAGAATAGTAGTCGAAATGCAAGTGAAGGATTGTGTTAAGTAGAAATCTGGTAGAAACTATGTTATTTTCCTTTATTTATTGATAACTCAGCCTAATACAAAGTTAAGGGAAAGTCGGAGGTCCCTTAGATTTCTTCCCTTAATTTGTTTGCTAAGGTGCTTTGTGCAACAGTTTAAGGCAGTGGTTCTCAAACTTTTTCTGTCATTCCCCACTTTGGAAAGCAGGGAATTTTCACGCCCCACCTGGAAGGCTCAATTTGCGCACAATGAGGAATTCCATGAGGAATACAGTATGACGAATAGCTGTGAATTCGGGGGGCATGGCGCGGTCGTTGGTCGGTCGCAAAGACATGTCTCGCGCCTCACCTGTCAGATGTCCGCGCTCCACTAGTGGGGCCCGCCCCACAGTTTGAGAAACACTGGTTTAAGGAATTCTTAACCAAGATAAGGAAGAACCCTTAAATTTAAGGGAAAATCTTAACTTAAGGTGTTTTGTGCAACCGGGCCCAGTAGTTTAATTTGATAATGCGGTTGTCAAGGACGGTTCTAATTTGGAAGGTTAAGTGAAAGTTCTTTAAGAATAAAAAAAGTCCGCTGCAACCAGGATTTAATGCTTCCACAATTTTTTATTTTACCGTAACGTTTCGGGTATGCACCCTTCTTCAGACGTGAAAGTTCTTTTCAGCGTTCTTTTCAACATTCTTTTCGAAAAGTACATTGAAAATGGAATTTAAAATTGGGATGGAAATGTATATTGAAAAATAAATGGAAAACTGGATTTCAATGTCTTTTGAAATCTCTTTTTTAAACTTTAATTTAGTTTTTGAGGAAATCTCGCTTTGTAAATGACAAATTATGTAGGCCTATTTCTTTTCGTGACACTCCTGGTCCTCCATATGTTTGGGAATGGCTTCTTTTTTGACCTATAGAGTTTTAGCTGGCTATGGCGAATGGCACGGTGGATTGTGTTCTCTGACAGTGTTTTCTGGAAGTAGTCCTAAGCCCAATTTGTGATCCCCATTACATTACCATTCCTGCATGTGATGCAGTGCCGTCTAATGGCCCGATGATCACAGGCATCCAGTATGGTTTTCTGGCCCTGACCCTTATGCACTAGCCTGGGAGTTCCCATGCTCCTTTGCGCACTTATTTCATCTGTAAAGCAGCATGGTGACCATGGCGTTTTTTCTCGCCTGCTTTCGGTATCCAACCCCAGAACAAAAAGGGATTTGTACAGCCCTCGATTGCATTTTACGTCACGTGGTGGCTCTGGTATTGGCTCTGAGGTATGTACAGACGGTATGATAGACATTCGTAGCGCCCAATAAACGTCTCTGGACAATCGTAAACGATGCTTCCGCTATGAAAAATGCACAATTTGTAAAGTGTCCCAACTATTTTGGAATTTGGTTGGTACTTTAAAGTGATTTTCATTTTTTTTTTTTTAAGAAATCTTGTTTTGTAAATGACAAGTAGATGTTTTTTCTTTTCGTGACACTCCTGGTCCTCCCATATGCTGTCCTATCTGATTAAAGCCAAAACGCCCAAAAAATATCTTAAAAAAAAAAAAAAGAATATTAAGTAGAGTGACTTCATGGTATTGATCATCTACTCATTTACATCTGTTCATTAGACTGTTTTTTGTTTGTTTGTTTTTCCACGGTAAAAATGTTGCAACAATAAAATTGAGTAAGGCTTGATGTTTTACAGTGTAATTTTCCTGGAATTATATATTTCTTATGATGGCCTATAGTGAAAGTGTAGCTGTTTGCTAACCATTCATTGTCAGTAATAACTAAACAATGACAATCTAATTATTATTTATAAGCATTTGGGGGGGGGGGGGGTTAACCAATTAAACCTTAGATTAGAACACCACCACATGTGAACATTAAACTATTGTTTAATTTAATTACATTTATTATGTTAATCAAGTTCCAAAACGTTTACATAAAATTACAAGATACAAGCATATAATTTTAATTTAAGGTACTGTATATTATCTAGAACGCCACCATATGTGAACATAAAACCATTGTGATTTAATTACATTTATAATGGTAATCAAGTTCCAAAATGTTTACATACAATTACAAGATGTAAGCACATAATTTTTATTTAAGGTATATTATCTGTCTTTCTGTTGACAATACTTGAATGAGTGATTATGACAATTACATTATGTAAAAGTAAAGTTTTGTAACCAAAATGATTAAAATCACAATATAGCAGTAGTAAATGGATTTAAGATGACCGACATCAAGTCAAACCAAACCAGATTTTGAGTGATATAATTCATTCATTACACAATTAGTATTATTCTCTTGAGACAAGGGCCTAAAATCATGTCATTAATTAAAATAACATTAGGTTTCCATTCTTTCCTGCTATCATAAAAAAAAAACAAGATATGAAATAACCACCTAGGCCTGATTCTTAACAATAAGGTAGGCCTAACTGAAAAATGTTCAGTGATTTTGATCACTGATCAGGCAGAGGTCCGTGTAACGCTTTGCAGTGCTTTGATCCATTTTTAGAATTCACATGAAAAAGAAGAAAATTGGGTTCAAAACTTCAGTTTTCCATTTTTCAGACAACTCAGATAACAGGTAATTGGTGCTGTTTGTATATAACACTGTGTTTTGTCAGTTGCTTTTGAAAGAGTGGATAGTTGAATTTGATACCAAAGTAAAAATTAGTCAATATTTCAATATTCCATTTCTGCGCCGTGGTTGGACTGAACCATGCGCGCCGAGGATGTCTTGGTTCAGGTAGGCTATAAATGAGATGGATGGACTTGGTCAGCTCGAGACGTAGGCTACAGACCTGACAGAACCACTGGCCCACCATCAGGCTTAGGCCTACCTGCAAACTTTCTAATACAGAAATCTATGAAGTGATGATTTAATATTTTCATGTTTTACCGTGGCCTAGTTGGAACACGTCCACCGGCACCGCCCTTACGCACAATCAATTAGTGAAGAAACGGTGATGCCGAGTGTTGCCTATGCCACCTTGGCAATATTTGGCCACGATATAGGAATACAATTTTGTTTAGACCGGGGTCTCCAACAGGCAGCAGGAGCTCGCCACCTGAGTAGCTCAAAGAGTCACAGGAAATGTAAATGTAAATTTCATAGCAGCCTAATCACAAAATCTTGATATCTTTACTGCTTTAATGCTCTCTGATTAGAATTTACATGTAAGTTGGTAGAGTGCACCAGATTTGGCTATAACTATACTATGGATGTACATTAATAATGTGACAAGAGTAAGTTCGTGAATGACCTCTAGGCTACTTCAAAAGCAAAGCAGACATCAGCTGAGCCAAAACTTCGCATTATGGTTACAGCGTAACTGTACACGGTAACCCCCGACCAGGTGGCGAGAAGCTCCCGAGCTGTTGGAGACCCCTGGTCTAAATAAAATGTTAGGCCTATTATTATGACCAAATATAGCTAATTGGCATAGGCAACACTCCACATCACAGTTTCTTTACTGATTGATAGTGCAAAGAGAGAAGTGTTCCAACTTGGCCACGGTGAACATTTAAATCACAACAACTTCATAGGCTTCTGTATTAGAAAGTGTGCAGGTTAGCCTGCAAGAGGGCCAGTAGTTCTGTCAGGTCTGTAGGTCTCGAGCTGACTTGATAAGTCCATCCATCTCATTTATAGCCAAGGGTCGCCTCTCTACAAAAGACGATGCTACCTGAACCAAGACATCCCCCGGCGCAGATGGTTCAGTCCAACTACGGCGCAGAAATGGAAAATTTAAATATTGACTCATTTTTACTTTGGTATCAAATTCAACTATCCTCTTTTTCAAAAGCAACCTTCAAACAACAATGAAATACACAAGCAGCACCAATTACCTATTATCTGTTAGAGTTTTGAACCCAATTTTCATATTTTTTCATGTGAATTCTAAAAATGGATCAAAGATCTGCAAAGCGTTACACGGACCAGGCAGATACATTTTTTTTGTATTTTCAATGTGTGTTTATGTTATTAGCTTAACAGTTCTTTTGAAAACACTGGCTTTTAGAGAAGCCTTTTCTTTTAATTTCTTGAGAATTGGCACACGACCTGAGCTGGTTTTATTCTTTTCTGTGACAATCAAAAGTTCTAGGTAGTCTTCAACGCTTATTGGGCTGGGCTTTAAGGCAATTTCCTCCAATCTAGCAACACACTTGTATGAAGACTGCAGTAAATCATCAACTTTACTTTTTGCCTCTTTTATCTCACTTTGAAGCCTGTTTTTAACTTCCTCAGCTGTGAGTGTCTGTCCCATGGCATTTTCATACTTCTGCTTCAGGTCATTGTACATCCGTTTCTCTTCTTTAGGCTCTTGGGTATACTCCATCTTCTCTTTGCAGTGTTGTGAATAACTGCATCCACAGACTTTGCAATTCAAATTTTTCATGACATCACAAAGGAAGAGCATTTGCTTCGGGGCAAGAGGGCACCTGCGGTGGCACGTCCTCTCACACTTTGTGCAGTTGTTGGCCATTTTGACCGTTGGAATCTTTACAGTGTAATACACTGTCACTGTAAACTCAAAGTCTTTGTTAGCCTCCATTTTTTCTTTATTTTCCTCCAGAACTTTATAGATGTCTTCAAGTTCCTTTTGCTTATTCAGTGCGACACTCGTTTGATATTCTAAGTCCTCCACACAAGCCTCCAGCTGGCGTCGCTCTTTTAGAACTTCTTGTGTCAACAGCAGACTCTTTGTCTCCATCTCTGAGAGAGTACTGATGAATTTCTCCATGTTTTTGCTATTCACCACCCATAGATCAGCACTCTCAGGATCATCATTTGATTGGTCATTGTTGAACATCAATTTTTGGGGGCAATGAGGTACCCCTGCTTCCTTTACAGCCTTAAGGGCTTGAGGTTTACCTGACTGTGCAAAGGTCATAAGAATTAAAATGTTGTCCTTAATATCCTTCCCGAAGATAGAAAGCACAGAGTCAAATATGTACCGCTGAGTCGGGGTGAGACGGTTAGTGGAAGCATTCACTACAACACATACAGCATCAAGGCACTGCACACCCTCCTTGGACTCGAATAGAGTCTGCAGCTTAAAAGGGATTAGTTTGTCTTTCTCAATGCCTCCTGTGTCTCCAAAACCTGGTGTGTCAATGATGGTGAAGGAGAATGGGACAGCTTCAGACTGTTGACCACAGATTTCATAGACAGTGATCTCAGATGTCTGAGAGGAAGTCTGACTCTTCTGTTCATCAGGGATTATTTCAAACCTGTATGTGTCCTCCCACTTAACTCTTAAAATGTAGTTCACGATGGAGTTGATCATAGTTGATTTCCCAGAACCAGTGTGTCCCATAAGTAGTATGGTCTTGTTTTGTTTTCTTGTATCATTGGTGCCATATGACAGACGTTTAACCATTTTGTCCTCATCTATATAGGCATGTGAGGTGATCAATTCATAGATGTCCCTGTCTCCTTTGCCCTTAGAGTCTTCTTTCCTTCTCGATTTTGATATGGCCATTTCCTTAAGGCTGCTACAGCCTGTATCTCTGTTATGAAAATAATTTTTGCTTATTAAGGCAGAAATTCTGGCACCACTTCACAGCCGGTAATGACAGTGTGGTTTCATGGTAATACATCACATGACAACACATTTAATAGCCAACAAGACATGACTTTGCAATCAAAGTTGATTCCAAACAATAATTTTCCACTTCATCTTGTAATGATTTCCATTTTGTTCGCTATTACTCAGTAAGCAGTGTGGTGAGCAACTTCCTCTCAGTGACCATGTGTTTTTCACAAACAACAACCTAGACTTCTTGTTTTTTTTTTTTTTTTTGTCTTTTCTCTGTTTGTTTTGACTAGTGGGGTCAGGGTTGGGTTTAAAAACATTTAGGGTATAATAAATTTTGCGGGCCAGGTGTTGTGAGTTGGTCAATGGGTTATTGTGGGTGTTAAAATCCAAATATTTTTTTACTAATATAGCATAAAGTTAATTTGGTAACACTTTGCGGTAAGGGTACATGAATTATCATGAATTCATGCATGATTTCATTCATGATTCATTCATGATTCATGCATTACTTCATCTCTGAATATCTAATGACTCATCAGGTATTAGAATGAATTCATTGTTTATCATTAATGACCTCCTGCTGAAATAGCACATGATCTTAAGCATTAATTACTCTGGGTACATCATCATGAGTCATGACTAATTACACATGATCATGATGTTTTTGTTCAAAAGAATTTGATATAATTTGATATAATAAAAGTACTTATTTAGCCTAATTTGGCCTAGTTCCTCATATCTATCCCATACGTCAACTAAATTTTACCAATTTAACCATGTCAACACTTTAGTTGAGGGGGCACAAACATGATGAATTCATCATGATCATGCTAATTAATCATGACTCATGATGATGTGCCCAGGATAACTAATACTTAAGATCATGTGCTATTTCAGCAGTAGGTCATTAATGACAAACAATGAATTCATGTTAATTCCTGATAACTCATTAGACTTTCAGAGATGAAGTAATGCATGAATCATGAATTTATCATGAATGATTTCATGCATGAATTCATGATAATTCATGTACCCTTACCGTAAAGTGTTACCATATATGGAATTGAATTGAATAGTATAATTGATGTGTACATATTTAGTTATCTAAGGATATTGTATGAAGGTTTAGTGTTATGTGCAGTCCTTTTAAGTTAAAAATTCATATCCTCATGTGTTATCCATTCCCTAAGGATTTTACATTAGATTTGGCTGTCATGTAAGATTCACATGAGATTCTGAAAGCATACTTAATTTTGTAAAATTTATCAATATCTTTTCCATATGGGAGGTTAAAGGAGAAGTTCAACTTTTAGCATGTTAAGACCCTTTTCTGGAGTGTCTAGGATGAAATGGAATCGTTGACACCAAAATGTTTAATGACTGCTCCTGTCTATTATATTTGGCTGATTTAGAATCTCTTTTCTGATTCAGAATGGCTTGGTTTGTGCATGTCTGATAATGGTCTTAAAACAACCTTAAACTATTGTTTTAAAACATTTGCAGCTCACCAAATGGTTAGTGATGTCCATTAAAGGAGACATAGAATGGAAAACCAATTTTGCATTGGCCTTGATGAATTAAGAGAGGTTGTGCATGGCAAAAGAGCCATCATGAACATGAGGCAAGGATCCGCCCTCTTCCATATGGATATCTTACATTTAGAAATAGCCAGTTAAACATGGGCGAGATTAGAACAAAGCCTACTGTACAAATGATGTCAAATAGCACAAAGCCATTGCAGTTCAATTAAGGTGGCCAGAGTGGGGCGTTGTTTAGGCAAAAACCCCATTTCAATACACATCTTAAATATGAGGTGTTAACTAGGCTTGTAAAATATCACTTGAAAAGAATTTGACAAAATACAATTGAATATATTGTATTTTAACATCAGAGAACAATGTACAATACTCCATTAATCCATTCAGTGTCACCTTTAAGCTTCTAAAACTATTATCGTAGCAAAATTACTGGTCCATGCAGCACAAAAGCCCATTGGTCTGTGTATCAATGACAGCAACAGGTTCTCTATTATGTGTGCACATCAGATAGGTAAGCGAAATCACATACAAAATTACGTTTTGGGATTCTATAGCAAAATCATAGACCGTAAGAGAGAGAAATGAAGCTTCAGAAAGAGAAGGGAAATATATAATAGTTGAAAATCACCCAGTGCATGGAAAGTCCCTAGAATTGTGGAAGGAGAAAGCATGTCCGCTTCATTGCGTGTATGAGAGGGGCAATTAGACACTATTTGAAACAACATCAATGTCAAAAGGGAGAACATAAACATCTTCTATCCACTGAATATTATTCTGGTTGTTTATTGCAGATTACAAGTGTTAGGTTAAATAAATGAATCAGCACATACTATAAGAGATCAATGAAACTATTTTTTTTAGGCTATTCCACTCATACATATATGATACATATATATGTATATGTAAATGGGTAACATTTTTTCCAGAATAGATAAGACAATATTTGTACGTTTTTAGACTTTTTGTAATATATATATACATACACACTATATAATCTTTAATTTGTCCTTGTTTTCCTCTGTGGTGTGCAAGCCTGATTTGTCAAACTTGTTATATTCATAAAATACAATTGCACTGCATTTAATGTTGTAATGATCGCCTCAAGAAAGTGGGGCTGCTGGTTTGAGACTTGCCTTTTTATCGGCATCAACCCCCATCAACAGGTTGACTGTCAGTTAATATCTAAAACCCAATGTGACCCTTCAGCCAAAATAATTGCCCACCCCTATAGCCTATGTTGTTCCAAATTCTTTCATTCCACTTGCTATTTATTCATGCATGAATTACACTGAACTAGTGCTGTCAGTTTAACGCGTTAATAACGGCGTTAACGCAAACCCATTTTAACGCCGTCAATTTTTTTAACGCGCGATTAACGCATTTGACCCGCCATTATCAATGGAATGTGGAAAAAAAATATCCGACATTCCAACACCTCCCGACGTTTCAGTAGTCCTGTGTTTGTATTAGGCTTGAAGTAGGCCTACTGCTTAGCCTAGGACCTAGGCTACTCATGCCTACAGTAGCCTATACACGCACTGCACACAAGGCACGGGTGTCTGCACTCTGCTCTGCTGCTCCGATGTCAGTGTAGTGAAAACAAATATTTTACCGACACAATCGTTGACGTTCACTCGCATGTTCGCATATTTAGGTTGTTAATTAGCTAGAGGATTGATGTTGTCACTTAAAAATCCCTTCTCTTGAACTGAGTACCTCGCAAATAGGCTAATATCAGTTTCAAAATTGCAGCGCGAGTGAGAGAGGTGAAACAGGTCAGAGCGCAACTGAGAGAGAGAATGTTTGTGAGCGTCATTTGATGTCAGTGAAAACAAATATTTTACCGACACAATCGTTGACGCTCACTCGCATGTTCGCATATTTAGGTTGTTAACTAGATAGAGGATTAATGTTGTCACTTAGAAATCCCTTCTCTTGAACTGAATACCCCGCAAATAGGCTAATAGGCGAGTGAGAGAGGTGAAACAGGTTGGAGCACAACAGAGAGAGAGAATTTGTGCAAACGAGACGCATATAGCCTACCTGATTCTGAACGTATGACCTTGTCACTAAAATGAGAGCTTCTTGCAGGGCAATTGCCAATATGGCAAAATGCATTTTAAAGGTATGCTCATGCAATGTAGGTTTACTCATGTAGACCACCATAATGCCATATTTTCATTGAGCCTCTTTAAAATATAGGTTAGTATAATTTAAAGGGCCACAATCCAGTTTTTTTTTTTGTAAACTTGTGAACTAGCAACATAAAATACATCAACATCTCTCTGGCAGTACTTGAACATGTTAATAATTTCTGATGCTGTAACTGGGTTTTCTTTTATTTTAAATTGGTATTCACCCCCACCAATGAATGCTGATAACAGCATTAAAATGAAAATAAATAAATAAACATTTAGAATAGAAAGAAATTTGCGATTAATCGCGATTAATTATGAGTTAACTACGGCAAAAATGCGATTAATCGCGATTAAATATTTTAATCGCTTGACAGCACTACACTGAACCTTTGCTTTAAAAAAGCCAAATAGCCAGGACAAAACATCCAGATTTCTGGGTCAACCATTCTATTTCAGATACCCCTATAGGGTATTGAGGTGCTCAATACAGAAATGTACATATAAAGCATCAAGATGTCTCTTACCCTGTGTCTGTTGCAGAGCTGTGTGCCATGATCCTTTGAAAGTAGAGTTGTGCACTTTGTGCAGAGTACCTTAGATGCATCAAAATAAAATGCGATTGTATGCATTATACTGTATTATAGAAGGTAAATTATTATAAACCTCTTATGCTATGACGACAATAAGGCACTGAAGAGTATGGAATAATGCATTACCTTAGAAGTCCTTGATGTGTGAGTGGATTTTGTAAGTGGCTACATGTGTTTTATATCAGAGCACACCACACCCTCTCCCCACAAGTCACCAAAGGAGGAACAAGATGTTCTGATATTCCACCTCCCCTGTATTATCAGAACAAAGATAGACAAAGAATGTATTTTTGCATACCAGTTAAAGGTTGTAATTTTCTTGTTGTTACATCAAGTGAAAAAATATGCATACTCCTGCGTGTCCCGTGTGCATTACCTGGGATCCTCCCTAGGGGTGCCTAACCCTGTACAACTATGGCACCGGCGCCAGCAGTGTTCTCAACAACACATAGTATCCTGCCCTATGGTACTGTACATTTGTTTACTGTTGAAAGTGTCTGCTAGTTACGGTAAACAAAACTTGTGCTTTAAGCAAAGTCAAAAACCTGAAACCCAAGACTCAAGACAAATGCATTGAAGGAGAAATCCAGTGTAAATTAATCAATCTATAGCCCTCTTCTTCAAACTCACTATAGGGCATACTAGAGGTGGCACTCTATAAGATGCAATAGGTGTTCAAGGACACACCATTTAATTCTTTATTTCTAAAAGTTGAGTCAAGTCTTCTGAGTCACGTTGTATAAAATACTGGAGTAGGGGAGTGGAGTAGAAGTAAAAGTACCATAATAAAAAGTGACTTGGGTAGAAGTTGAAGTGTCCTTTAAACACCATACTTAAGTGGAAGTACTAAAGTATTCAACATGTTTGGTAGTTAAGTAGGCCTATTGCAAGTAGAAGTATTTTGAAAATTACTAGTCAAGTACTGAAAGTACTGAAAGAAAGTAATCAAAAGTTTGAATATCGTATTGTTTTACATTTATTTGGCTGAATGGAGGCAGAGTAGGGACTTCATTTGATACAAATAGGCTAACAAAAGAAAACATCGACTCAGGGATGATCACCTCCATTACCATCACTACAATCATTCAAAGTTAAAGAACGTGGTGTTCTTCTTCCACCTCAAAAAGGACCAGTAGACAGACCCAAGCGCTTCCATGCAGCACTGCAAAAGGTTATTCCCACTCTTACCTCGATATACACAAATGGGTATCCTTGGCTGGCGACCCCAGTTTTACCTTTAGCTTAGCATAGGCACTGGCATGTGCAATAGCCAAAGAGTTGCTATCTGGCAACTTTACATTCCAGCGCCCATGCTAACATACAGCTAAAATTCGGGCTGCTGGACAGGGCAAACACTTACCTCACTCACGTCAGATGTAGCGCTACGCGCGTTCATCTGATATTCAGCGATAGACGAATTATTTCAGGAGCCAGAAATCGTTGAATCTAACTGGGCAAACGGCTTGTCCATCAATTTAATTGACGTACACTGCAGCCAACCACATCGAAACCAACCGAAGACGCTCGTTACGTTTGTTGGATTGGTTGGATTCAAAACAGTTGCTTCTTCGCTACGTCACACCCTCTACAGCAGCCAGCGGCCCTGATTGGTCCGGTTAGAGAATAATGGCTTGAAATCTCTCTGATGGGCTTCAACATCAGATCGTTGCGCGGAAGTGCCTTACGAAAGTTACGTAGCGCATGATCTGACGTGAGTGAGGTAAGGCAAACACATGCACTGAGAACAAATCACTGTTCCCCACATATGTAACTCTAGGTTTGAGGGTGTTGGTGAGGACCACTTTAAGGACTGTATGGGCTGTGGGGTATTTCACAAAACCAAGACAGGGGATTTAGACAGCCTTTGTGGGTTATCCGGGATGAACATAGCCTAATTGGTTTCACAGAAGAAATCACATACAAGTTCCCATGGGAATATATACTTGGAAGCTAGCCTCCTCCTGACCAGGCTAAGTGCCAGGCTTAGTTTATTCTGATGATAATTCTGGTATCTCATTGGTTCACTCAGTTGTCACTCCAAACAGACCCTCACGTGTTAGAAGGATTCAAAAGTCTGTAAACTTCTCACCAAAGCAGTCAGAAAATCACCATTTTGCAAAATGGCAGTTCGTTTTACAAGTATTTTATTTTACAATAATTATTTATCATGTTAACCATTGCTTCCTTATTGTTAATATTCATATGATAAGATGAAAGCTGCCAAAGTAGAAATGTGGGACATATTGGCTAAAATATCTGCCATAGATTCGTTGAGAAAAGACGATGTAAAGTTTTACTGTTTCAGTGGCGTGCTTTTAAAAGAAACATCTTGCGTTGCAAGATGAGGACACAATCACAGGTGGGAGCATATGTATTTGTGCAGTGAGCTGTTTGCCACGCCTTCTCTCTTAAGTTTGCAGATGTTATTGAATTTCCCATCTTTAATATAAATCGTTTTGTTTCCTTGTAAGCGTCAGGCAATTACACTTGTTTTCTTCACGCGGACTATTTTATTACATGCCTGTGTCACAGTCTGGCTCACGGACTGTGGCAAAAGGGAGATCACACGAGGGGTTTCCGAAAAATAACAATAATTTATTTACAAAATATATGTACAAAAAGCGTAGATCCACGACAAACAATAATGAAAAGGTTCCCCAGCCGGCATCAGGCCTGTAGCGCACAGGCACCAAGCAAAGAGCCGGCCTCCGGGTGAAGAGAGAGAGTGAGAGTGGTAGGTCTTCTGACTTTTAAGGGATTGGCCCACACCGGGCCCTGGTATGAGCCAATCTGCAAACTCCTCTCCAGCCAGCCTGCCAGGGAGACACAGAAAGAAGAGCACCCCTGGTGCCCTGGTGGAACTCTGCTACTCCCGGAGGAAGTAATGACACAAGAGCCCCACTGGGGCCGTGACACCTGTTTCAAATGCACACCGCCAGTGAGTTTGTTGAAATACGAGCATGCGCGTGTAAGCAGAATTACTTAGACCCGGCTTGACTTAGACGCCTCAACTCATCGGTGCTTGACGTTCATGAATCGTTTTGAGCTTGTTTACTTAGAAGAGGCTTGGTCAAGCCCCGTCTTCCTCACATATCTTCGATTTACTTATTCTGGTTTTGTGAAATACGCCCCTGGTTTGGTTGTTTGTGGATGCGTGTTGTATGGGGGGAGTCGGTCAGAACACCACAAAGCAGTCAAGCATTCTTCCTTTTACTTCTCTTTAATAAACTTCTCACAGGCCAAGAGAGTTGGAGTGTCTACAAGCGACACCTAGCCTGACATAGCCCGCCCATAATACGAATGTTCATACGCATCATGGTCTGGGCACGGTCCTCTGGGGCGTGTTTACATCGGTAGAGAGTCTACCGTCCAATAAGCGAGGCTGATTAGACGAGCTGTCCAATCGTTTCAAACCAGAAGTGAATGCCCTCCCTCCCCGCAGTATAATCGCGTCAGGTTAAAGAACCTGAACCGGATGAACAGCAGTATAATGGTCGGGCTATGTCAGGCTAAGCGACACCTCCCTGAAATGGATTTCCCAAGGTTGGGATGTCTGCTAATCAGTATAGGGAACCAAAGTCACGCCCACTTCCAGTTTAGCGATTTTGACCGTGAGAGTGAATGGACAGATAAATGTAACTTTCTGGTCAACTTTGATTTATAACCTGAGTCACACATATGTTGTATTTGAATTGGAATGGTAACCATTCATGGCGATCAAGACTATGTTTGTTGTTTAATGCAACGTAACTTTTGAGGTTTGTCTACAATTAATTTATTTTTTTCATTTGTGAAGCTCAAAACATAATTTTAAACCTTGTCTCTAGAGTCTCTAGAATGTTGAGGGAGGCTCCATTCACTTTCAATGGGACTCCTCAACGTTCGCAGGTCAGTTATTTTTGTACAATGACCGCTGAAAAACTATAATGATCGCTGTCAATGGCAACAGGTTTTTTGCTTGGGATTCACGTCTCCGCAGTATGTTGTAATGAAACCTTTTTGTGATGTTAAAAATGTTGATGATTCTATATGCTTTGTTCCTGACATCATTTTGATATCATTTTAATATCAGCTCTATTGACCTTATGTTTATTAGAGCAGTGACTGGATGTTGTAATGCAACCTCTTTACACACCATATCTTGTGATGTTAAAATCCTTATGAAATATAATATAATATATTATTCAATAAATATAATATAATATAAATATTCAACATGGAGTCAAAATCTTGATATATCCTAAACGTCAAATTGACTTTGACTACAAATTCCTGGACATCATTTTGATGTCATTTAGATATCGATGTGATGCTTTTTTAAGGACATCAATTTGATATTATTTTCATGTCAACTCTATTGACCTTATGCTTAATAGAGGAGTGGCTGTATGTTGTAATGAAACCTCTTTACAGGCCATAACTTGTGATGTTAAAATCCTAATGAAATTGTAGATATTTCATATGGAGTCAAAATGTTGATAAATCCTAAATATCAAATTGATGTTGACTACAAATCCCTAGACATAGGGACCTTAGGTTTAACAGAACAGTGACTGGATGTTGTAATGCAACCTCTTTACAGGCCACAACTGGTGACTTTGAAATCCTAATGAAATTATAGATATTTAGGATGGAGCCAAAATCTTGATCAATACTAAACATCATATTGATGTGTACTACAAATTCCTGGATATCATTTTGATATCAGCTTGATAACGATATGAAGCTTTATGTAGGACATCAAAATAATGTTATTTTAATATAAATGTATTGACCTTATGCTTAATAGGGCAGTGACTGATGTTGAAATGAAACCTCTTTATAGACAATAACTTGAGATATTAAAAAACCTATTGAAAATGTAAATATTTAATATGGAGTCAAAATCTTGATAAATCATAAACGTTAAATTGACATTGACAGCAAATTTCTGGACATCAATTTGATATAGTTTTAATATCAAGATGATGCTTTGGTTCAGGACATCAAATTGATGTAAATTTAATGACAATTGAAGCTTAAAAATCAGTGATTGGATTTTTTAATAAACCCTTGTGAGACCTCTTAACATGCCTTAACTTATGATGTTAACATCTTCATGAAATAATGTATATTTCATATGGAGTCAAAATCTTGATGAATTCTAAACGTCAAAATACGTCAAAATGCCCACTGGGGAGGCACTAGAACGAGGCTTGGGTGGTAAAACCACAGGGGTAAATCCCGTATATATTATCTGTGGGTAAAACTTCCCCAGAAAAAGCTTCTGGAGATGGGATGCCCCTCATCTAGAGCTTAAGATTTTTGACCGAACCCGATGAGACCCATCGGGGCCCGACTGTTCGGGTAGGGTTCGGTCTTAATTTCTGTCATTTTATTCGGGTTAGGGCCGGGCTCGGGCTTGCGCGATTATTGACTGATCAGGTGATGCATTTTGATTAGCGCGAGATAGATCGCGATGGATAGAATGTATTTTAATTTGTCAAGAAAGACCAAGTGGCCTGAAGCCTACAGTCAATAAATTATGTTAAAAAAAAGTTTTAACAGCTCAATTTTGCTGTCATTCATTGTGTGCGGACCTGCCTGCCTGACCCCATCCACGCAAGGCATAGGATTAATTCCTAACATGAGACAGGGGCAGGTTGTAATACGGGAGCACAGCAGCAATTTAAATGTTCTACTCGCCAACAGCATGTCGCTCTTCATTTCTTTTGGGAAAGTTTATCCATATTACCGCTTGAATTTGCAAGCTCATATCGATTTGACTGATTTCTGCGCACGAAAAGAATAACTTTTCACAGACTTTACAATGCATTGCGTTGCCTTGCGTAGGCTTATCGCAAACCGATGCCAGATTCACGTTAGCCTATATTTTCAACTTGCGCAGTGAAAGTGAAAGTAAGTCTCACGTTTAAACATTATTTGTTGCCATTTAAGCAATATCACAGGAGTGGGAGTGATGCTATTGGAAGAATATCATCACTGTGTGTTGTTCGCCGTATGCACGAAGCCGCAGGCTGAGGTGCAGTAGGCAACCACACAGTGATGATATTCTTCCAATAACATCACTCCCACTCCTGTGATAATGCTTTTATACAACAAGTCCATTACCAACTTACTAAGTTTTTAAACACAAAATTGTATTTTCTAGGTCTGTTTAGTTTCAATTTTTATCCGTTCCTTCCGCCCCTCAAAATAGTTCTTAGCTTGGAACTGCCCTGGCTAAAAAATTAGACAAATAGCAAACGGTTTAGATGTATTGGATATTTACTGAAGATTTCAAACTTTTACAGAGAGTTCATCCTCGATTTGCAAAACTGAAAGAAACAAATTACTACTTTGGCAAGGGGAGCGGGGGCAACCCACTGGGGTCGGGCTCCGTTAAGGTGAAGTGGATGAGATAGCCTATGTGTGGGATACTGTCAATAAACTGGTCATAATGTCTTTTTGGAGTCATTGAGGATTTTTTGGATGTATTTATCATATTCTACAACTGCCTATCATCATTTCAAGCCAAGTAATGTAAGTTGTTATAGTTCGTATTAATTCAGGCAGCTGCATTTTACTACAAATTGTTAGCGAGCTAACGCTAGCGAGCTAGCTGACGTAATTTTTTAAAATTGAGAAGTGGTGTTTCATTGAATGACAACCAGCTGGACAATGTTGCCGAGATTAGTTTAAGTTGACAGACTAAAAATAAACGAAGGCTAGTGCAAAATATTAAGTTTAAGCGAAGTCTAAAACGGTTTGCTTCTAGTTAGCATACTGTTGCTATGTTACTTGCTATTCACTTGAACTAGTCCGTTAGCAGGCTTACTTTTTCCAAAGCCCCACATTTTAATTTATTGGTATTATGAATGATTACAGACAATGTCATGGCGCTAGTTCATACAGGAAAACAAGAAACTCAATGGAGATCATTACAGAACTAGATGGCTCGGTAGAAAATGCGCACTGATTAATAACTGTAAAGAGTCTTCAGTGATGTTCCTGCCTAATATCATCACTCGTAGTGACGCTTGGAATGCCTCCCGTCCAATCAGAAATTCAGAAATAGCTTGACCGGACCTAATTCTTGTATAATGTGCGGGGTCCGGGGATCATATGTCTAGGGGCAGCAAGGCATTGGATTCAATCCTAACATGAACAGTAGAAAGTGACTGCTGATGCAAAGATGAACTTCGTGCAGTGTTAGGATTTTTTACATTTTCATCGAAAAAAGTGGGGATGCAAATGCATCCCTGCATCTCCGCTTCCGGTGCCTATGGCTGTGTGCGTGCAGTGAAATTTGTCGGGCTGTAAACGGGTACAGGCTTTGAAAAAAGTGAGTTCATTCGGGCTCGGGCAGAATCCTGTCGGGCTTGGGCCGGGTCGGGCCTAACTTTTAAGGCCCGATTAAAGCTCTACCCTCATCTGCCCAACTTTCCACCTGACCAACAGTAAGAGAGGGGACCAGCAGTAGATTATCTGTCCAGCATCTGTGAGAAATTATTGACATTCCATCGGCACTTCCTCTAGTTTACCACCTGAGCCTCGTTTTCATTCGGAATGGCGGCCAGGTGAAAAAGTCGAATTGCGTCCCCTACAGTGCCGTTTACTGATGGATGTGACATCTGTCTATGGTAGTCTAGCCCAGGTCACATTACGCAATTTTAGAGACGATTCTGAGGTCGTAGGGTTGATTAGAAATCACAGGTAATCGTGGGAAAACTCAGAAGTGGATCGGCGAGCGCAAGCCGTCATGTGTGAATTACTCTCCGACACAATTTAATGGTGATCGTGGGCTTGACGCAAGTTGTTGGAGGACATCTAGCATGCTAGAAATATGGAGTAATAATAAAAATAGTAAAAATAAGTCGCAAGCTATTCACAGGGCAACAGCCAATCAAGAAACATGACTCACTTTGAATTTTCCAAACTCAGCTTCCAAAAATCGTATTTAAAGTTGCACTTCTTCACCATGCAATAGCCCAATAGCCTTCCAAAACTGTATTTAAAGGTGCACTTCTTGTCTTGTCACGTCATGTGAAGTTTACTTGCTATCAGGAGATAAATTTGGCTATCCAAGCACGCTATAATTGGTGGACAAGCAGCAAAGCTCTTGGACACCTTAGTGATTCTACCTTTTCTTCTTCTTCTTCTTATTAGTATCATTGTAGCGTAGTTCGACTCTGATGTACTGGGGTATGCTGGGAGTTTTTGCCATTGTTAGATATGGGGAGAAGAAGAACTATTTTTATGGTTCTTGGCCTACTAGTATGCCTTTAATTGTAACAGGTGTAAGTGCCTGTAGATTATGCCTTAGCTATGTGAGCCATTTTGGACTTAGCGTTAAGCCCACCGTGGGCATGAAGTGTAATGGCTGGTTTCAGTCTATGCCATTTTCCCGCTGAAATTCATGTCCGTACTAAAAAGCAAATGTTATAAATAAATGGTAGAAAGCCAATGAGATTCAAGCTGGTGTTTAATCTTGTCCTTGTCACATTGGTGTCAGAAGTGGTCCAGAGGGGAGAAGAATGTTCACGCCTACCACAGCGATCGTATCCGAAGACACAGTGATGGATGTGAGAGGAAGAATACCAGCCTTCAGCATCATGGATGATACGGCAACCTGCCGAACACCAAAGCGCCTACCAAGATGCCTGCACTGGAGGCCGCCTACCAGGACGAGCAAGCCCTCCCGCTCAGTGGACAGACCGTGGAAGGACTACTCCACCCCGGCTACGGCAACGCAACGACTCCACCGAAGAGACCGACCACCAAGCTGCTGAGATACGTCGGCGAGGGACTGCTGGAAACGTACCTCGTTCAAGTACAGCTGGCGGCCAGTTTCAACGGCTGTTCAAGCGAAGAGACGGGTGTGCAGGTGACGCTCGCGCCGGAAGGAAGAGCACTCCAAGCATCGATGGACTTGAGACCGGGGCCAACAAGCCAGCTGGCCGGCCATCAAAGAGGCTCTACAGCGCCGGTTCGGACAGCGGATCTTCAGAGAAGATGCTTGGGAAAAGCTAGCCAATCGTTCCAGAAAGGAGGGAGAAAGCCTGGGTGCGTTCGCCGCTGACCTGAGACGCTACGCGAGAAGAGGATATGCCACATTAGCTGACGTAGAATAAGAAGAGCTCACGCTGCAGGCGATTGTGAGAGGTCTACGGCCTGAGAGACTCAGAGAACACATCCGCCTACATTTCCACAGATCCATGGACGAGGTGCTAGAAGGCCTCGTTCAGATTGGCATCCCAAATCCGATTTTTTGCATATCCAGATTGTATCTAGAATTGATTTCGGGTGGTCTAAACAGCAGAAAACCACATGAATTCGGATTTTTCCGAATCTGTTACGCCCTACATACCCATGTGGTGTCAATTGCGATTCATATCGGATATGCTGCGATCTGAACAGCTTTTCCACATTGATAAGATTTCACCGTGTCACTTGCGTCATTTGTCATGTGACACAAACATCAACACGTGGAATGCAGATGGACGGAAGTGAGAGATTAATGTTAATTCTCCTTTTAAAAAACGGTATCATTTGCTATAACAACGTGTCAGTGCGCCTTATGGATTTGCCGCAAGTTGCACATGACCTGGAGTTTACCTCGTGTGTGGAAAGCAACATTTACCTCGCGTGTGGAAAGCAACGTCAGTGAAAGTTTTCAACCACGCATCAGAAAGGCAACTAACAGCTGTGCTGGACTGCATTGATGCACTGAAATAAAGATGAGTAACGCTATTCTTCCATCTCTGATACTTCCTTGTTACTTGTAGCTGTGTGCAACTGCCCCACTTCACCATCTGAGAGAGAAACTACCAACATTCTACCCTCCGCGGCTTTGTTTATTATTTGTGGGCATGATGTGTTAGGGTACCATAGTAACCCACGTGGATATGGCAGGTGACTAGCGGACATGGAGATCCGATATGACAAGCAACGTGAACGCGGTCGATAGAGAGATCAGATGTTGATCTGATATGCAAAAAATCAGATTTGGATTTGGATCAGATTTGCACTCTGGCTCTGCTGGTGGCCATGGTGGAGGAGGTGGCCAGTCACCATCATCTTCCTCTCCTCTGTCTACAGCTTGCGGTGTCAGAGGTGGAGGCGGAGGTAAGTCTGACCACTCTGCCTGCTGATGCCCTGGCTGGGCATTGCTAAGAGTTTTAACTCTCTCTGAGACTCAGAGACTTCACATCTCTGAAAACGTCTCTGAGTTCTGTCATATTGTTTAGCATATGCTCCTGAGACTGATGAAGTTTCTTGTTCTCTGCACAAATCTCCTGTAGCTCAGCTTTATATGCAGCGATGAAGTCTCCACTGTCATCGCACTCAGGAGAGAATGGACGGGATGGCCCATGAAGCTCACGCTGCCTGTCATGTCCTGTGGCACCAATGTGAAGAAAATTGTCCTCTTGTTCGTCGAGGGCTGGATCCCACTGAACTTGGCGTCTAGGATATGAGGCGTGAGGGCGTGTGGTGGGTGTCATCTCGACTGCTCCCTCCATGTTGGGTGTCCACTCTCTCTCCTGCGTGCGCATGTGCGCTGCTGTTGCTGCAGGAAGACGTTGCCTATAATGTGCGTTAAGCTCAAAATCTTCAAGGTAGGCGGGGAGACGTGTCTGCCACTTCGGACGAACTGCTTCGCTGCTTTGATGCATCTTGATCCCAAATCAACACAGCCTCCAGCTCGTAAGGACCATAATGTTGGTGAGGACCACTTTAAGGACTTTATGGGCTAGTTCTGTTGTTTGTGGATGGGTGTTGTATGGGAGGCGTCGGTCAGAACACCATGAAGCAGTCAAGCAAATCTTCCTTTACTCCTCTTTAATAAACTTCTTACAGAGTTGAAGTGCATAAAGTCTGTCTATGGGCGTGCTAGCATATATGTGTGTATGTGTCTGCAACACAAAATAGATGAAGGCTAATCAGTACTAGCAGTAATCAGCACCGAATTACATTAACATGTAGTGAGCCACACATTAACTAAAGTAAGCTGAGAATTAACTGAACAGGATTCATACATCCACTTATCATTTAGCCTCACAGAACTTTAAGGCAGATTGCTAAAATCTCCGCTTAGCATGCTAATATTTCTCATAACGAAGTGCACGTTACCACACAAAGTACACAAACATTCCTATGTCCAAAACTAATCATATAACTCAAAGAAACTCACTTGAAGTAAGGCACGCACACAACACTTGACAAGTACAGGATACACAGACAGAACTGTCACTTAACTGTCTCTTAAACTGAAAACCACCCCAGCAGCAGAAAGTTAAACAATGCAAACGAAAACGAAACTAATCTAGAGGGCACGCTGGAGGGCGTTGCGAGGCAACCAACCAACGTGAGTTTTTCGTACAACTACAAACATCATCAAAACATATACTAACTAATACAAACTAACGGGGTCAGCTCTATGTTCCCGCAACTCTATGTTCCCACATTTGTTAGGAATTTTCATTTTTCACAGAATTTTTGGAAATTAGGCCTTATGTTCCCACAACCCTATGTTCCCACATTCCTTAGGAAATTTGGGAAATTGGGTCCTATGTTCCCACAGCCCCATGCTCTCACAAAAAATACATTATATATATATATATATATTTTAATTAGACCCTATTTTCCCACAGCACACCAACACAGGTAATATTTATCCAGTTAGCCCTTCCGTTCACATTAGAATGGATGATTCTGAAACTGAAAACAATTCCAAAAATGATTGCTGAGGTGGAAGAATATAGAATCGTTGTGGAATGTGGATGCAAAACGTTCTGAAAACGAGAGTGGATGAAGATCGTTTTCATTGTGAATATGAATCTAGGCAGCACAGCATAAAAGAACCTTAACGCTTACCCTAAACCCTACTACCTGGAAGGCACCATTGAGGGCAAATAATACCAAAGATTGAATCTTGCTTGAACTTACATAGGGGGTCTACCAGGCAGGGGTAGAAATGTGGGACTTTAGTACCTGACTTTGAAGAACCTCTTAGAAATGTGAGAATATAGGGCTGTGGGAATATAGGGCTGTGGGAACATAGAGCTGTGGGAACATAGGGCTGTGGGAACATAGACACGCTCCCAAACAGGTCAATCTAGGCTCTTCTCATCCATTGTTCCTAACTGATGGAATACCATTTTCAAGACTTTTAGAACAACGGGCACTCTCTCTACTTTCAAGAAACTCTTGTAGACCCAGCTCTTTCAAGAATACAGTATCTCTTGTCCTAGTTCCATCAACTACCTGGAATGGACTGATCTAGCATTTCCCGACTCTTGCACTTGCTCTCCTATTAGCAAATGACAGTCCTAGTAGGCATTTACTTGTATTGTGTTGTAGCTTGATAGTTATCCTTCTTTTGTAAGTCGCTTTGGATAAAGTGATAAAAGCTTAATGCATAAATGTAAATGACAGTGATCTGGCCAATCCCTCTTCTCACCATAATAGCCTGCAGCAAAGGGTGTTGATAGTTTAAAAATGCCAGTGTTGACAGTGTAATCAAATGGGCTGGAAATGAACTGCGCATAAAATGTTGACAACTCACCTTATTCCTTGGGTAAACATGGGGGCTTCCATGATAGTTATCTTTGAATATCTAGTCTGGGAAGGTATTGGCTTAGGATTGATGATATTTGAATGGTTCAGAACGCAGCAGCACGCTTGGTTTTCAATCAGCCCAAAAGGGCACATGTGACGCCTCTACTCATTGAACTACACTGGTTACCACTGGCTGCATCAAATTCAAATCACTACTACTGGCGTACAAAGTACTTAATGGATCTGCACCTACCTATTTGAGTACCATGATAAAGGCAAAGGTCACTCTTCGCCAACTCCGGATATCAAAGGAACGCCTTCTGGCTGTCCCAGCACCTCGCACAAGACAATCCAGACTCTTTTCTTGTGTTGTTCCACGCTGGTGGAATGACTTACCGAGCACAATCAGAGCAGCACAATCAGTCCCTCTCTGTATTCAAGAAACTCTTGAAGACCCAGCTCTTCAGAGAACACCTCTTGTCCTAGCAGTACCTCACTCTAAAGACCCATGTGATAATTTCTTTCTAGCACTTCTATGTAGCTTAATTGTTAATCCTCTTGTGTAAGTCGCTTTGGATAAAAGCGTCTGCTAAATGCATAAATGTAAATGTAAATGTAAAAGGTCTGATATCTTATTATGAAGTTGTGATTGATATATCCCCTGAAGAAATAACCTCTAAAAGGTGCAGGGCAGTATAAGGTGAATAATATTCAAGTGTTGTAGTAACCTGACAAAATGTTATACATTTTCACTCAATTATGTAATAGTTGCACCTTTTTGTGCATGATTCATATGCAACTAAAAAAGGACTGAGATGTCAGGAATATCTATCAGCAGCACTTGTCATCGATCAATTCTCTAGGTTACTTTTCCATCAACAAAATGTCTGTATTTTTAACATGTCATACCACTAAAACAGGGTTTTACCACACTGTCTAAACTATGCCTACAGACTGGGTTACTGAATTTCTAGGCTAATGAATTACTACCATTTTGTTTATATAGATTCAGATAATACCATAGGCTACATGTGTTTGCAATGTAGTAATACCACAAAGTTCATTTCCTTCCCTAAAATAAAATTATTATCATAAGCACACACTCTCCAGCTTGATGAAAGTTTGACATTGATAATGATAACATCAGTCCTCCGTAGCCTGGAACCATTTGTGCATTTTGATGTAGGCCTAGTCTTAGACAGCTTTCATTAGGACTGAATGGAAGGACCTATAAGCTTTTGTTTTATTTTATGTGGTTGTTTGTTGTTTGTCTTTTGTGTATCATTATATTTATGTATTTAAATGAAAAACCAGGAGCCAGACCAGACATCATATAAGTGTCATGTGACAGACTGATAAAGTCATAAATATGATCTGTTGATATTCTGTGCTAACATTTAAAGTGTCCCTTGTTCTGATGACTAGCAGTGTTTTTATGTTGCATGCAATGGTTGCATGTGCCTGTTGCTTCTTTGGTTATTTTATAGTCCATGTGTATTGTGTGTGTAGGAATTGTTGTTTATGTTTCCAGTTTATTCAGTGTCTGTATGTAGTAAATTGTATCCCACCCTCTGTAGGAGTGGAGCTTCAATGGTGGAGTGTCAGGGCTTATTGGTGGTGGGATCTCCATTCCGTGTGCAGTGTTCTGTCTGTCGTGTTGAGGCCACTCTGTGCTCTGTGTGTGTGTGTGTGTGTGAGAGAGAGATCAAGCATGTGTGATGGGTAATATTGAGGTCTAGTAATTGCCCGAATAGTACGCCCCAGCTCTGGTCTGTCCCTCACCCTATTTGTTTGTGCCTCTTTGCGCAAGTGAGCCTTGTCTGCCGTGCGCAGAACCCTCGATGTGAAATGGGACCACGTCTCTTCCTAATTTAAGAATGCAAACCACTGTGTCTTCAGATGAGCTTGAAAGCTTGAATGGGTTTCTTCTCTAGGGAATAACCTGCCCTAGGTGGCATAGTCAACATCCATTTTATCATAAAATCTCAATCGTGCCACACATGCATTTGCAGTTATCAGTGGCAAGTCCTGCTGATAGGTATTCACAGGCTAGGAAACCTGTAGGTGGAGAAACCACAAGGCCCGTCACACATGTCTGGTCACCAAAATGTGATGGGTTCCTCCTTGCGCAGACACACCTCAGGTAAAAATGTCATAGGAATCTGTCTGTAACCTTTGCTATAGTTTCAACAGACAAACAAAATTCCAAAGAAATCCTCTATGGCGGCAGTAATAATAATCAAAGGTGAAAGTGGCTTAGCAGTCGAAACACAGCTATTTGCTGTTTGTTACAGCACACACATTCAAGATTCAAGATCATCTTTATTGCATCTCATTATACATACAAGAGTGTACAATTATTGTGTTTTCTTGCTCCCTAAAATAAATAATAGTATGTTGGAGAGAGAGAGAGAGAGAGAGAGAGAGAGAGAGAGTATAAATTCCTAAAAAGACTTACAGGCTTAGGTTGTTTCAGAGTGCATAAAGGGGCTTTCACATGACCACCGTTGAAAAGCTCAGCTCGCCCTTAACGCGACGCTTGATCCAAAATTTTAATTCTGCATTTGACTAATATACCAGAGGCTAGGAGAGCTGTAACATAGATGAAATAGCCTGCTAGTTTATTTATGCTAAAAACACTACTTCAACGCTGAAAGGTCAGCGTCAAAAGGGTGTTGAACCATGTTGAGCTTTGAGCGGCGCGTTAAAAGACCGGCGCCGGCCACAATGCGACTCCAGGCAACGCCGATACAGCAGCTTTTGACGCTTCTTCATAGAAAAATCGTTGTTAAACGCGCATCACAAGCGTTCTTGAAGCTGTTCATGTGTAGCCACCTTAAGCCTTGTTGCTTCTCTTGGCTTTCCTTTTGCATCTCGTCTTATACAAGTCGTGCATAGAGGATCTGATACTGTGTCAGTGGTGGAAGAAGTACTGGAACTCAGTACAAAGTAAAAGTACAAGTAACCAGCAAAATATTTACTTAAGTAAAAGTACTACATCAACAAACCTACTTAGTAAGGGATAACGGCCGACGAGGTGACCAGTTCTACAGAAATAATGGTGAGGTGGAGGTCTCGAACTCTGGCGAAACATAATTTCTGTAAAACTGGTGGGGTCAGCCCTATGTTCCCACAGCTCTATGTTCCAACAGCCCTATGTTCCCATATTTCTTATTCTTATTTCCTCTTTTTTCACAGAAAAAATTGAAAATTAGGCCTGATGTTCCCACAGCCATATGCTCCCACTTTTCTTAGGATTCTTTTTTTTTTCACAGAAAATTTTGAAAATTAGGCCTGATGTTCCCACAGCTCTATGTTCGCAATGCCCCATGGTCCCACATTACAAAGATTTATTATGACCGCCGCAGCGTAGCAAGCGTAGCGGTCATATAATGATTGTCAAAGGGTTTTTTTTTTTTTTTTTTCTCCCATCATCTACTTCCTGAATTTTTGGTCAACGATTCCCAGGACACCGTAACACCGGGGCACATGAAACTTGGTGGGTATGTAGTCCCAGTAGACTTTTACGGACAAATGTCGTTTAGTCCCCGGGAGCCACTCCATCTTTGCGTGGATGATGAAATTTTTATGGAATGTTGGTCTCAAGAGCCCACATCAACTTAGCTTATATCATTTGTGATTTGCACCCCTATGGTAAAAAAATAAAATGCAATATTATACTGCTTTAATTGCCCCTATCTTTAGATCAGATGTTATAAAATACACCAAATTTAATGTGTATGATGAACCTGACATCTTGTGGGAATATGTCAAGTTTTGTGGAATTTCATCCATGGGGGGCTATAAAATAAATTAATTTATATGTACATTTAATGACTGTACAACCATTGACCTGTAGATGGTGCTATTAAGTGAATGGTTACTGGGTTACAAAATTCAAATGATCATTTACATCATATGTGCTCATATATAACTACATACACACATGCGCACGGGTACACACACACACACACTACATACTGTACACACAAGCACACATGCGCACGGGTACACACACACACACTCTTATACTTGTACACAAAAGCAAACTCACTCATGCAGACACACATTTATAACATGAGAGAGATACAAACAAGTTGACAAGCATCATATATATGCAGAGAATGTGCAGAACTGAGCGGCGGTCATATTTTGTTCCGCCATGCGGTACATCTAGTTTTGAAAATTAGACCCTGTTTTCCCACAACAATATGTTTTCCTATATTTGCATGTTCAGGTAATATTCATCCAGTTAGCCATTCTGAAAACAGTCTTGATCCCAGACCCTTGTATGATGTTAAGCATAGACCAAGGGGAGGGTCATGACAAGGCTACCTCAAAAATGGAACAAAATGCATTTTTTGCCCTCCACCCGTCTCATGTCCTACTCCAATGTGGAGTAAGCTATTACATTCCCAAAGGGGGTCTACCAGTCAGGGATAGAAATGTTGGACTATAGGTCCAGATTTTGGAAAAAAGAAAAAAATGTTGGAACATAGGGCAGTGGGAACATAGGGCTGTGGGAACATAGGGCTGTGGGAACATTGGGCTGTGGGAACATAGACACGCTCCCAAACTGGTCACCATGAAGGTTGTTATCCCGCTTATCTCCCGTTTGTATTTATCTCCCGTATACTTAAGCAAGTGTTTAAAACGTGAAAAAAAAAACAAAAAAAAAACACTCAACCCCCAGAACTTAAAGTAAAAGTACTATTGCAATATGTTGTCTCTTGGTCTATATTTCCCTGACTATGATTTCTTGACTGCCATTATTTTCCAAGCCTTAACAAAACAGAATAAAATAACATGGGATACAATGTGGAAATTTTCTAAATCAGATCTTGTAGTCCTGATATTTAACTAATGCTCGGTTTACATCTGGGCCATTCCGTGTGAAATCAACAAATGCATTCCGCCTGACCCTCTTGGATTTCCTTCAAACTTTAGGTGCCTAATGCCATCGTACCCATCAGCAATTGTGCAAAATATTAACCTTGTATCTACTTTACTTTCTGAGATATTGGGCCTTAAAAAACAGGGTCTTGATCATGGAAAAATGCCATTTTTTAACTTTGTTAAGTTCTGTTGGCCATTACTTACACTTACTTCATGTTAGAAAATTGAAAATTTCAGGCGGTGTTGCATACATATAGACGTTCTGAACTGTCAAATATTTTAGCTTAGAGTAAGACAATTGCCAAGTTATGGATTCCTGAAAATGGTATAAACACAAAATGATGGCCACTTTTGATGACAATATTTCCACACTGAAGCATATGAGATCTTCGATAATTAAATATATATCACTTCAGTAATCATGTTGTATTGAACTGGAGGAATACTTCGGAAAGAATTCAAACTTTTTGATTTATGGCACTTCAAAATTGACAAAGATAATATTGGATCCAACTTTTAAATGCATTTACAATTTTACTGGTAGAGTCAACCATAAAAACAAAAACATCAACTTAAAGAAAAGTTTTTAGTCTCTGAATACACCAAATTCCAAAGTGGTACTCAAAAGAAAAGTACATAAAATAGTCTGTCAAAGACAGCTATCAAGGCATGGGGTGATAGATTTTTTCTGCCTTTCTAACCATGTTCTGTTTTGTTTATGTAGCCATGTGCTTTTGGTACCTTTGCCACAGTCCCTCCCTCTCACAGAACTGAGTCTCCTCCCCCAATTTTAGCAGTACTGACATCAACTATCGACTCTAACAACAAGAACAACATTATTTTGTATATACTACTACTACTACTTATAATAATAATAATAATAATAATAATAATAATAATAATAATAATACTGATAATACTGATAATAGTAATAACCTCTTCTAGTACCCCAGGGAAAAGTGGAATGATCAGTGTATTTAGTTGTCTAAAGCAATTTCTTTTTATTTTAATTTTTTAATTTTATTTACTTTTATTTTTAATTCTTAAAGCAATTTTAGTTATTTTCATTAACTAATTTTATTTTATTTCCTCAATAAACATATGATGGGTGGGATACAGATGCGGAAGATCTTAAAGTTTGTGAGAAACACTTGCTTTGCTTTATATGGAAAGCATTTTATCAATGAGTAAGTCACACAGATGCAATAGGCCTAGAGTGTTCACAACCGCCAAGGAGAATCGTTTTTTTTTGCCAGCCTGTGTATGTCTGCAAGACAATTCAAAACTGTACAGATTTAGACGAGTAGTATTGGAGCAATCAAGAACTAATTCAGTTTAGATGACAGTTATAACGAATTATGTTGACAAGATCTGTGATCCAGTACACAAGCTGGAATTAAAATTATATTCTTGACCCCATTGCTTTAGAAGAAACTTGCACTCTGTGAGTGCTTCTCTAGTTTAGACATTTATTTCATTCATGGAATTTCAGTTGCTTTGTGCTGACAGCAGGACTGTCACAATGCATGGTCTAAATGTTGTCAAGAAAATGACTAGTTTATTTTGATATACTTCTCTATCATGGTGGCTGAGATACTAGCCTTCTGAACCAAATGGTGGCAGTAATCTAAGGGCCCCGCCCACAACCAACTCTAGTGCCCTTTGAAAAAAAGTCATTACCCATGAGCCCTAGCGCCTGATGAGACTTTCTTTTTTTCATTTCCATTGTTAAATCGTGCTACAATTTTAATGTTTAAGCCAAGGCCTATTACTTAGAAGCTAGAATGTGGGTATGTACAGTGAGAACGTATGTCACAATGCATGTATTTTGAACTTAGTTACCCTGATTAAGTCAAAGGTATCATCATGTATGTTGGTTTGTGCTTTACAGATAGGGTTAATCAGATTTTGGTGCATTCTTACCACCTAAATTGACCAGATTAAATAGTGGTCTGCAGAAAAGTTATTCCTTCTGGCAACCTTGGTCATAGCATATATTTGAATCTATGTCATATATCAATATTTAATGTGTTTATAAGTTAATTTCATTAACTATTACACTCTGGTCTGTGTTTTACAAGTAGAACCCCACAGGCATTAGGTAATTCTTTTGATTCAAAAGCTCAGTTTTAGAAACAATTTGAACATGCGTCACTTCTGCTGGCAATTGTGGTTATAACATTTAGTTGAATTTGAATAGATATGATCATTAACATTGCTGATAATTTAATTCACTATATCAAAGAAGAAAAAATTGGCTAGAAAAAAATACAAAATACTTTGATAAAATATCTAGGTTATCATTTATTAATCATCTATCAATCAATTTGCAAATATTTGAAGAGATTGCAATGCTGGTCCTTTTAGGCCCATGACAATAAATCTGAATTTACTGTCACCTGTCGATTTATGCTCAATTTTAGTGATCAGTCATAAGAAGTTTTAGTTTCTTACAATTCTAAGCCATCTCATATTAACTCTCAGGATCACAGACTGCATTTCCTTTGAGCATATTAAAGTTACAGCTATACATTCAATGTATGGTAATGTGGTATTTGAAGTAGCCTATCTTTAGATAGTTGTGCACAAAAAGCAATTTGTGATAATCCTCCATGAAGCCGTGATGACCAGGAAACCAACAATAATCATGATCAACAATAGCAGGCAAAATGCTCATTAATAATAAAAAGAAGCCTTTAAAAGAAGAAACCTCATTGGCTAAACATACAAGGAATAGGCAGACACCAAACATCCAATGAAAAGCCTAAATGATGAATAAAGGGAGGGGCAGAACCTAGGCCCAGAAGCACATGGCTATGTGGGCAAAGCAGTCCATAGCAACCAAGGGACCAAATAAACAAACACACCTAGCAACGAAGGCAGAAAAACCAATCACCAAGACTGTGAAAGCCATCTTTGATATAGTAATTTATGTGGTTTGGCTAAAGGTACCATTTCAAAATCTTGAGCATTTGCAAAATAAAACATGGGCTTTGTGGTGGTAACTTTGATTTTAAGGTACACTCAACCAGTAATTTGGAAAATATGCTTAAACTATAGGTCTTAATTCATTTATATCATCTTTAATGTCTCAAAACTCAAAAGCTGTTATTAATATCAAATATTTACCTACTTGAAGATAATGTACAATAACTTGTGTGAACTACATAGAAATACCAAAGATCTGATGTCATTCGTGTACAAGATACAGTACTGTGAAATAGATAGGAAAAAATGAACATGTATTTTTTTTGCCATTTTCAGCAAAGCATTACTCAGCAAATGTGCTACCGTGAAAGGTGTACTTCACAATGTAAAGACACATACTACTTTAGAATATGTCCTGAAAGTTTCATAAATGTAGCATGAAAACTCCAAGGGTAACGCTTTGTGGGACATGGATATTTTCTCAGAGCTCCACTTTCTTGACACACGACCCCCTTTTTAAGACCCCATATCTCAACAACAATACAAGATACAATGGTAATATTTCACATTATAGGTCCTGGGTATGGTAACATTATTTACATATAGATTGAAGCAAATCCAAGATGGTCAGGCGGAATTTTTGTCTGAGATTTGTTGATTTGGCATGGAATGACCCATCTCCCTCCACGACTCCGTCTGGCTACCTCACAAATGATCAACCTGCAATTTTTTGCCCTCCACTCATGGAGACACTCCAACCATTTTCTTAACATTATACCATGCTTTTAGTAAATTTGTTCTGCCAAACTCATGGTAACTGCTTTGCCAGTAGAGGGAGCTGTGAATCTTGACTAATGTTACAGGGGGTCTACCAGGCAGGGTTTGAAATGTGAGACTGTAGCCTGATTTTGGCCTGATTTTAATAAGAAAATAAAAAACTCTTAGAAATGTGGGATCATATGGCTGTGGGAACATAGACGCTTGCTTAGGTTCTAGCATTGATTTGGAGTCCTTTTGAGTTGCATACTTCCCAGCAGTCAGTGGGGTTTGACAACAACCCATATGAAAAAGTTTTATATGAAACTGATAAGTCATATAAAAAAACATTAAAAAAAACATAAAAACCTTTCCTGCCAAAAACATATATGACTATCCAAATCTTATATGGCACATATACTACAAAAGTGGCCTGTTTTTTATGAATGAAGCGCACAATATGATTTGAATGAGTAAATTATTACATTTGGTAACACTTTCTATGAACCCAGTATTCATAGAGCATTATAAATGCATTCATAAAGGGTTATAATGCATTCATAAAAAGCTACTGACATTAGAATTCATAACTGATCATATGTTCTCATGACTGTACTCATAAGGAATTATAATTTTATCACATAAGCCTTCAACTTAAAGTGTCAACTTGAAGTGTCACAAAGCATTATAACCTTTTTGGGCCTTTTGATACTAGATGGACATACCACTTTACTTAGTGTCTGTTATGGTGGCTTATTAATTTTCAAGAGTAATTATGTGCTCATCTTACTTTACTTAGGGTATGCACTGAGCACTTGTAATTCATCATTATGCAGCATGATCAATAAGACATAGGCTATGAAAACTAATTGAAGCATTGTAATGCTTTGTGACACTTCAAGTTTTAAAGGCTAATAAGATAACATTATAAAGCTTCATGAGTATAGACATGGTGATGTATAAACAGTTATGAACACTAATGTCATTAGTTATAACCACTAATGTGTTATAACCCTTTATGAATTCATTTATAACATAGCGAACATTTTCTTTCAGTATATGAAACATGTAATGTTTCTAATAGTTTTACATTAGGTTTGTGTTTGTCCTATCTGAGAAAACACATTATAGGTTTGTCTATGAAACGTACATGAAACATTCATGAAACATGCATGAAATTTATATAAAACTATGCAGATTTTATGTAGCTTTGATAAGAATATAATGCATAATTAACCCAGGTGGAGTTGGTGAAACATAGCACACAGTGAAGTGAAGTAGCCTACATACTGACCTGATACAGTGGGGCTGCCTGCTGGAGAGTAGGCCTACTGATATGTTTAGATGATGCATTGGACGGGAATCGAACTGTCAATCTTTTAGTTACAAGTCTTAAGCCCTAACCACTAGACCACAGCTGTTTGATACAAAACATGGCAACAACACCTAGCATGGCTTCCCCATGTACAAAGAATATGATATAAACCACATATTATGTTTTTTTATATGTGAAGTGTATCTTTTGTCTGATTATAAGAATCTTATATGTATTTTATAGGGGAAAGCTCATACAAAATCCATATGCACATAATCTGAAAGTTGGTTAATATAAACCTTACAATGCTGTTGTATAAGAATCTCAGATGGGGTTTGCACAGCAGTCAAACTACATGCAAAATACATTGCATAGCCTATATGAAGCTTATATAACTTCTTGTATGGAAACGTTTTGTTTAAACTTTACAATGTCTTTATGTTTTATGTGATTCACACAATGGTGAAATTAAAGAAATATTTTGCCCTTTTTATGAAAATTCTCTTCCCTGAAGTTACATATGTGGGTAAAAGCATTTTGGTCTAGCACCTGTCTGGCACAACCAGTTTTCATAAAAGGTGGAGCGTTCCTTTAAAATGCATGTCTTAGATAAGACCATTCACACTCATCAGCAGTTCATTTTTCTACATAGAAAGCCTAGGCCAGGCCTATATATGGCCAAGCCTGCCTATATATCATTATTCAAGATTTCAAAGGAATATTCCCCCTTTTTATGAAATCTGGTTATTCACCCTCTTACCTAGAGTTACATATGTGTGTAAAAGCAATTTGTCCCTAGTGCATGCATTTTAGCTTAGCATAGGTGCTGGAATGTAAAGTAGCCAGACAGTAACTCTTTGGCTACATTACATTCGTGCCTATGCTAACCTAAAGCTGAAATTTGGGTTGCCAGACCAAAATGCTTGTACTCACATGTATAACTTCAGGGAAGAGGATGAATGACCAATTTTCATAAAAAGGTAAAGTATGCCTTTCATTTCACCAATGTGTGAATCACATAAAACATAAACACATAGAAGCATTGCAAAGTTGAAATTAACCTTTCCATATAGGAAGTTATATAAGCTTCATACAGTATCTGCAATTTATATGTATTTTGCATGTGGTTTGACTGCCCTACAAACCCAGGCCTAAAAACATTGTAAAGTTTATATAAATCTTATTCACATGGGACCTGTCATATACAATTCTTACATGGTGCAAAGTTATATAAGTTTCACATTATATGGATTTTATATGGATTTTGTATGAGCTTTGAGGTAAAATGTAATTTAGGTAAAATGTAAATTTCATATAAATATTTTTCCTATGGGAAACTACGATGGAACTTGCTAGAAAACATATTCTGCAGTGATATGTATGTCAGCATATCAGTGAATACTATAAACCACTCTGTCAATTTCATACCTTTATAAACAGATGTTTAATGTATTTTAGGAAGGATTGTTCGACTGTACATTGCTGCCATTGCGGAGATGGGGGATGCTCCAGCAACAACCCAAAATTCACGGAACAGAAGCGTTTGTTGAAATGTCAATCTTAACCATTGTATTTTGTCGTAAACCGAATCTGTGCTTTACATGCTCTGTGTTGCATAAAAATGCATTGTGTTGCTTGATTGTTATTCCTCACTTTGTAGGTCGAACTAGTTCTCATGCTCTTTGAAAGGTTTTTGTTTCCAGAAACTGTGTGGGCAAATATTTCCTTTTCAATATGTTAAATCAATCATACCAAGCCATTATTAAATTAGTAGAATAGCATTGTGGTGATAGAGAAAAACAAACAAAACAAAAAGAAGTTCAGCTGGATCTTCTTGTCTCTTGCCTTTTCTATCTCTTTGTTTTTCTTTGAGGTGCCAACATTATTTTAGAGTAGCCATTCAACTGAAAAACATTCCACACATAAGAGGCACTCAGCCTAGCACAAGCCTTTTACACCTCCTATAAGTCTGCCATGTCTAAAGCTGTGAGCTACCAGTCTAAAGCTGTGAGCTACCAGTTGTGACACATCGGTTACCGGTATATGGACTCTGATATTGATTGTTAACGTGTTGGAAAAACGTGTGGACAAAGGATAAGATGCTGTAGTAGTGTCAGCTCATTGCAAGTGTATATTGCTTAGTTTAAAAGCTGCAACAAAATCCATCCATTCTACCTCTTTATTTTAATTTTCTTAGTGATGTCAAAGGATTAAAAAAATACTAAATAAAAAAATAAATGTTGCCACAATTATTGAAGCTGGTGAGAATGTTCCTCGGTTTGTTTCCCACCATCTTGATGAACTACCACCTGTGACTTTTAACAGCAGATGTTTCCTGTCTGCTTGGTAAGATTGAACAACTGGGTGCAGACATTACCACCATGAAGCAAGCTGTGTCCCTACAGAATAACACCTGCAATGATTTGAAAACTATTACTGCAGATAAAAACCAACGCCTGGGCATTATTGAGCAGTCTAAAGCAAATCTGGGGAGAGAGTCTACTTCCCAAACCAACAAGCCTGGAAATAGTCAGAGAGTGACCACTCACCAGGCCTGTGAGACAGTGGCGTAACAAGTCTGTCACGGGCCCAGGTGCGACTGTGCATTGCGGGCCCCCCTTAGCCCAAGAAAAAATTATGGAGACATATCCCTAAATGGACTCTGGTGTTAGCCTAACTCTAGCTTACATGTAGGCTATTACTCACAGTGTTGGGTAAGTTACTTTAGAAATGTAATGCGTTAGGCTACAGTTACAAGTTACCCCTTCGAAAACGTAATTGTAGTGTAACTATTTTGATTACTTTAATAAAGTAATGTAACTAATTACATTTGATTACTTTTTGATTACATTTGTACATTTTTGAACATTTTTTTTTCAATTGTCAAGCAATTTTGAGTTTTTGAATCCTGGCAATGTTAACTGTCACATAGGCCTATTATTCAACTCTGACAATGCCAAAATCCTTTTTAACTCCCACAGCAGTGTCAGAGTTCACTCCGAGTAAATAGTTAAAATACTTGGTGAACATCACTGAATAAGCAGGTGTTTGTTTGTCTGAGATTGCTCATGCAGTATGTGTGCACCTGATCAATAGAGCTCATTTTTATATCCAGCAATGGGCTACAGGCCTATGTTCTAGTTTCTGTCTAACAGTCTGGCCTCCTTGCTACTGCAACTTAGACCACTGTAGATCCTGTAACAAGTGAGTGGTGTTGCCAACATGATGGTACTGTAGAAACGATTATATTAGAATAGTGTCTTTTAGCTGTAGTAGTGGCATGTACTGACATAGCCAATGTTTCTGCAGATGATATTGGGATCATGTAACTGAAATTGTAATTCTGAATATTTCTTGAAGTAACTGTAATTCAATTACACATTTTTTCAAAGTGACTGTAACTGATTACTGTTACTTTTATTTTGTAATTAAATTACGGAATTTCGTTACATGTAACTCGTTACTCCCCAACACTGATTACTCATCATCTGCATTAAACGTCAAAACGGACTCACTGTACACATAAATGACAAATGTAGCCAACTATGCACAAGATCACCCTCTTGCACTTCACCCTTGCTTTGGATAAAAAGCCTCTGCTAAATGCACAAATGTTAACGTTAGTGCTGAGTCTCTCTTGCCCCGTGCTGCTCAAGCAAGATTATCAAGGTGGTCCCCCTAAGCACAATGTCCACGAATGCCAGAGAAGATGATGAAACACAAGTAACGTTAACGGCCTATCCCAGGCTAATCATAACCTTAACGTTACCACACCAAAGACACAAAGTGATGACAGCGAGCGCACCATTCATTCATTAGCCTAAATAAAGAGGAGAAACATTAACATTACCGGCGTCAAGCTAGCCGCAACTTGCTTTGGCGATTTTTTTTCGTGCTCAGATATTGTAAGCTTTACGTTCCCCATAGACTTCAAGCCAATTTTCGGAAGAGTTTCTGCCTGTTGTGGCACCACGGAGAATTTGGTCTTGTGCTCGCGCTGTTGGAAATGTGCCGTCATCAGTCCACTTTCATAATATACTACAGATACATAAGAAATGAGTCGCAAAAGAATTTCTGCAATTCGCAGCTTTGTTTTGGAGTAAATTAGATGGAACCCTATTACAATGGGATCGCTCCATGGACCCAGTATGACATGCTTCCTGTATCTTCTAATTTTGAGTGTGCCATCATTTCACATTTACAAAGCAAAGAACACCCCGAGGTTCAAGTGCAAACAAGAATCGTGACGTTTTACAAAGAATTATGCGAGATATTATCATTTTGACGTACGAAATTAAATGCTTTATTCCTGAAAATGGCAGCTGGGAGTAGGCTCAACAATTGTACAATAGGCATCCTACCATACTCCTTAATGACATGGTGGAGAAATTGTTAAGGCACAGTAAATAGGCTACCTGTAGAATAATGAAAAGCTTGTGTTCCCTCAGGAAGTATTACGCAAAGACGCCACAGGGTGGCAATCTTGTTCTAACCTTCTTTAGAGGGCTAGGCATCTTCTACGATTAGGCGACCTAAATCGGCCTCTGTCTGCGTAGCTTCGTGGCAGCGCGCCCGTCGGTAAATCGGTAGAGACGTTATCATCTCTAGTTCGATTCTCGAATAAATCAGTCTCTAAAATTAAAATGAATTGTCTGGAAACATCTTGCTAACAATCTTCATGAATTATTTTTTTCAAAGTAGGCTAATAAACACAGATGTTCACATGTTCTACACTTCACTAGGCATAGGCCTAGATGAAGGTAGCCTAGCTGAATGAGATGAGGCCTAGGCTTTAAAGCAAAGAATTGGTTGTCATTGATATTGACGGATGGATTAGGAATTCGTAATGGAAAGTTTCAGTTATGCTGCTTGTGAAGGTGTGGCTAAATAAAAGTATCCTAACATCAAATATTGAGTATCGAACCTGCGACCACGATTGCAACCGTGCGATCATTGACTCCGGTGCCCTAGCCGGTTGAGCTAACTCTCTGGAGATCTCAACGGAAGCACATTGCAATATAATTTGATACAATATTGCCACCCTGTGGCGTCTTTACGCCATGTTTCTTGAAATAACGACATCTCTTCTGTCAAATAATTCCACAGATATTGACTGTGCCGTAACAATTTCTCCACCGTGTCATTCAGGAGTATGGTAGGATGCCTATTGTCTAATTGTTGTGCCTACCTCCAGCTGCCATTTTCAGAAATTAAGCATTTCATTTCAACACTAGTTCCTACATGATAATTAGGAAGATTAATAACCATATAACTACATTTACATGTAGTACGTCGAAATTTTAATATCTCGCATAATTCTTTGTAAAACGTCACGATTCTTGTTTGTACTTGAACCTCGGGGTGTTCTCTGCCTTGTAAACGTGAAATGATGATGGCACACTCAAAATTAGAATAGAAGCGTGTCATACAGGGTACATGGAGCAATCCCACTGTAATAGGGTTTAATCTAATTTTCTCCAAAACAAAACTGCGAATTGCTGAAATTCTTTTGCGAGTCATTTCATATGTATCTGTAGTATATTATGAAAGTGGATTGATGACAGCACATTTCCAACAGCGCGAGCACAAGACCAAATTCTCCGTTGTGCCGCAACAGGCAGAAACTCTTCCCAAAATTGGCTTGAAGTCTATGGGGAACGTAAAGCTTAGAATAGCTGAGCACGACAAAACATCGCCAATGCAAGTTGCGGCTAGCTTGACGCCGGTAGAAACATTGGTGACGGCGCACCATGCACAAAACTCTTAACTTACTTTTGAGCAGTCCTCGTCTGATTTTAAGTAAAATTGTCTCTATCTCGATTCTTCTTTTCCACGTATGAAAACTCTCCACTCATCCATATTAGAAAAAAAAACCCTTCACTAACGTTACCGTCTAACTGCTGCAAATAGTAAACTTTTCAAAAGTAGCCCAGCCATTTTTAGTGACTGAAACTGGCCTTCATTTAAACGAGAGATGCCACCTCAAATAATATTCTACATTACAGATATCCTGCTATACATGTTGGGATCAGATTTTTTATGAAAACCCCCTCTGTTTATTTCGACTCATAGCTATCAACTCTGCACGTAGCCTAATGCGCAGGTTCATTAGGCTACCGCAGGCTATCCCACAATCCCTAGTAGCCTAAAGCAAATTAGACTACCAAAATACATGTTGTTGTTCACTTCGCTGATTATTATCTCTATATGTTGATAATAATTTATACACATTTGCCTATAGTTTACATTGCCCTATTAAGTTGGACAATATTTCAGGTGTCACCATGTAGTGAGATTCAGGGTAAATTACGCCTATATAATCCTAGCGGTCATTTACACACTTAAAACTAAACATCCGCATGTCTCTCTTCGACATTGTTTAGATACAAGTCATTTATGTTCAGGCGAACGCTGTTACATAGAGGGGCTCACTGCTTCTTTCAAAGGGCCCGTGCGTATCTGAAGTGTTCAGATAGAAATATTACTGATCTCTAGAGTTGTATGTCTCGAGACCGGTCTTGGTCTCGAGACCGGTCTCGAGACCAATTTTGCGTGGTCTCGGTCTCGTCTTGGTCTTGACAGTGTATTGTCTTGGTCTTGTCTTGGTCTCGGATCCCTTGGTCTTGTCTTGGTGTCTTGCAAGACCAAGACAAGATAAATAAATGCAATAGGCTATATGTTTTAATGATATTGAGTTGCCGATTTATATGACTTAGCCTAAACAATGAGACGCTCCAAAAACGAAAGTGATTGCACGTAAAAGACGCCCCTTACTGCAGTAGAGCAAGGTTATCAAATGCATTTATGGGTTGGCCTCTCTCAGTGACAGAGAGCGCCGAGCACATCCAGTTACATGCAGCTCTAAATTAGCCTACTCTCCTAAAAGTTCACTTCCACTCGCAAAATGCAGGCAATTTAATTATGGAATGTTCGTGTATGCATAGGCATGCGTTATGATGGCTGAGCGAGATGTCATGCTAGTTAACGTGATCTCATGTATTTATGGGAATGAAATCTTTCAGCTTTCATTTTGGTAAATTTAGTATAGGCTACCGAGACACAGACATCCTAAAAACTTCCGTATTTAGTGGTTCATGGATGCTTGTGAATGATGTCAAATCTCCTGCGAGTGACTCTTATCGGGTGATAAATAAATGAACGCTGTTGATATATTTTCAAAGTTATCTCTATTGCAGAGAATAAGAAAGAATCCATTCCACCTGATGTAATAGCGAATGTATACCGCTGACAATCCGCTCCGGGTTTTGCATTACTTTTGCATAACTGTCACCGCATGTAGTGATGAGAATCGTCAAGCAGTAAAAGTGCAGGCTGCCCAAAACGTTGGAACACCAGCCCAGTCATCTCACAAAGTACGCTAGCTTCTGCTAAAACCGTATCCTTGTATTCTTTTATGTTCTCAAAATTAACTCAGGCCATGTTAAATTAATTAGAAGTAGGCTAGTATATAATGCTGGTAGGCCTGGTTGGGTTGCCAACTTTCAGAAATCAAAATAAGTCGTTATGTGAATGAAATGCATCTCAGAAAAGTAGGTAATCTTGTGCTCAACCTAGCCTACTTTAAAAGTAGCCTACAAATTTAAACTGTATAAGTCAGTTTTTATTTTTGTGTTATGAAGGCTGCATAGTGCCATGTCTTGCCCATTGTATGGAACTATTTCTTATTTTTAATTACCGTTGGCACACTGCATGTTGTGTTACATCTAAAACTAAAGGAAACACAAAATAAAAAGTAGAATGCGCCCATCAAGTTGGCCAAATTGTGCCACATTCATCTCATTATAGCAGTAGGTTTAAATGCTTTAAAAGTTTAAAGGAGCTAGCTATCTAAAATGCACACACACAAAAAAAAAACATCCAAAAAAATCTAATGTGTCACCTGGCTTGAGAAACCCGCTCTTAACTTTTACCATAGAAGCAAGGCCAACATAGAGTAGAGCTGAATGTAATGGAGTTGATATTGTCATTCTCCCAGCTACCCAGAAATTATTTTCTACTGGTTGAAATGTCTGGAGCAGGGACATCTCACTGATAGACCTCAACTCATCATAGTGGGTGACTAGGTGATATCCCCCTGCTGGTATTTAATTAGCCTAATATTGCGATAGAGTAGGCCTGACACTCATTTTGTCACCATGAGTTCAGTAGGCGGTTTGTGCTGGTAAAAGCAGGATAATTTTTTTAATAATTGGTTCAACAGCTATCAAAAAAGATATCAAAACAGTTTGTATTTCCTGCCCACATTGCCACTATCCCTATTCCATTGTTGCCAGTAGTTGAAATAATACTCTTTAATATGGGTCGAATGTTAACCAAGGTTGTTTTTCAAATCAAGTTATAACTTCCAATATAGCATAGTCTACTTTTTTTTCTGGTCTCGGTCTTGGCCTCGGCCTCAATTTGTCTTGGTCTCGTCTTGGTCTTGTTAGCCTTTGGTCTTGGTCTTGTCTTGGTCTCGTTAGCCTCTGGTCTTGGTATTGTCTTGGTCTTGGTCTAAGCGGTCTTGACTACAAGTCTACTGATCTCTTCAGAGGTGGCGACGGACGGGTCCTGCAAGGCCACGGGCCCCGGTGCGGCCGCACCCGCTGAACCTGCGGTAGTTACGCGCCTGCTGTGAGAAACCTCACGATGGCTTGGAGAGTCAGACCAGTGAGGAACACTCAAGCCAGAAGGTGGATAATTCTGCCTCGAGCCTAGATGGATCAACCAGCAGCACAAGAGTAAGTCCTAATAACTGCAATGCAAAGAAGTGAGTGAAATGTACAATCCAGAGCTGTGGCCTGAGGGTACTTTTGTGCGCCGATTCTACGAGGCACGCAAACTCAAGCCCACTGTGGGACCAATGGCAGTGATGAATGTGCCTTCAATAGGGGCTGAGGGGCATGAAGCTCAGTGCTAGCCACAGTGATGGCGATTAGAGTGGTGGCTTACAACTCCCGAGGCTTACGCCTAGGAAAGTCTCCTGGGGACAGAGCACACCGTGCTGTTGTTGACCAGCTACTGGAGTCCACAAACTTGTTTGCAAGAGACATTTTTAGCTGTACAGGACCTGGATAAACTTAATTCTGTACACAGTGTCTTTCATGGAGCAGGTAAGTCCACAACAGACTTGAGCAGTCGAGTGCTGCGTGGTAGAATACCTGGAGGCGTGGCCATACTGTGGCGCAAAAATATGACCCAATGATTAGTGTTATTAGATTGGAGGTGGACTGGTGTATTGCCATGAAAACTGTGCATGATATGAATGTCTTTATAATTTTAAATGTTTATACCCCATTTGATAGTTATAAAAATGAAGATGAATAGATTGGCTTTTTTAAACTCTTATATTAAGGAATGTTCATGTGCAAATGTTTTTGTGATGGGTGATCTGAATGCAGACATTTCTGATGAGAAATCTCTCTTTGGTCAGCACTTTATGCAGTTCTGTCATGATGATAAACTGTTTTTTTCCAGTATGAAATTACTCCCTGTAGATAGTTATACTTATATCAGTGAAGCATGGCACACAACGTCCTGGCTCGATCATGTAATATGTACAGCTGATGCACATGAAAGTCTGGAAAAAGTTGAAATTCTGTATGAGCTCACCACCACTGATCACTTACCTGTGTCTATGGTGATAAATGTTGACAACCTGTTTGCAGCAGTTCAACACAAGATGGCGGCAACGGGTCCAAAGTGAATTGGGCTAAACTAGCTAAAGAGGATATATTGAATTATTGTTGGAGGTCACGTGTGCTCTTGAGGGACATACAGTTGCCAATGAATGCTATTTTATGTCCATATATTTACTGTGAAAATGTTGCATGCTCACTGTAATGATCTTTATGAAATGTACAACAGCATAGTGAGTGCCCTACAGGAGGCCAGTAAACCTCTACACACTCACCCCAAAAGGGCTAACAACATCAAGCCGGTTGGACTAAGTATGTAGCTGAACATCAAGAAGCTGCTAAGAGAGCTCATAGGGCCTGGGTTATAACTGGTCGGCCTAGACATGGACCAGACTTGGAGCACAAGAAACTTGCTAATGCTAGATATAAGTATACAGTGCGCTTTGTTGGGAAGCATGAGCAAGCCTTAAGACCAGACGTCCCCGATTTCCGGGGACAGACCCCGATTTTGGCCAAGTATGACTCCTCCCGTCCGAGAGGAGAAAAACTGAATGGCCAGTTGCAGCTGAGTTACAGTTTTAATACATGTCTAGAGATGCCACCTGACCTGATTGGATCTTCCTTCTTTTTGGGTGTCTGACCAGTCTTGCGGTTTCGGATTGATTGCTATCACCTGTCACAATCAAACCAGAGACGCCTCTCTACCACAGCTAGCTTTTGATGAACCTTTGAGTATGTCAGAGTTTTAAAGTAACCAACTCACCTCTCCTTGGACGGATAGGAATCCCAAGCAGAAGTGTGTTCCGAGTCTAACTTCTGCTCAGGATGTGTTGCAAGCACCACAGGGGGGGGGACAGAGTCCCTTAAAAAGAGCTCAGGCAAATATGCCTTTTCACTCTACCAAAGGGTAGAATTGGTTTTATTTTAAAATGGTAAAAAGTACAAAAATGTAAAAGACTACAAGAGCAAAATGTTAGTACAAAACCAAAGTAAAAAGTAAAGAAAATGACAAAGTCAAAAAGCAGTCAAAAAGATCTTCGAGACAGAGTCTGGTGAGACAAAGTCTTTTTCTCTAACATGAAACATGCCTTTTTAAACATAAGACTAGTTCCTCCTTCTCTTACGTATGTCAAGTTTAACATCCTATAAGGTTAAGTTGCTGGCGCATGGCAGGTGTGAGGCGCACTGGTCTGACCAATGGCAGGGGTGTTGCATCAGGCACTCTGTCACCAGCACCAGCAGCTCAAACTTAATTTTCAATTTTCTAATAAACTTATTAACACACTTTAGTAAAAATATAACTCCCATAAAGGATTTTACAAACAATATATATGGGGTTAGTATTATCACCAACTTTGTAAGACACAATCTTATGAACCAAACAGTTTAGGTGGCAAAGGGAACTTCCTCTTTTTGAGCTAAGGGTTTAGAACAATGGCCTGTCAATCAGAAATGGAGGGAAAGCACATTTTCCAAAATGTCTGTGTGCACAGAAATGGAGGAAAGAGTACATTTCTTGATAGGATTTCCTATTAAATTATATCCAAACAATGTTAATACATAAGGATGCTTAAAACATGTAATACTGAATTGTTGAAAAGCACAGCATTTAGAAAAGGGTCCCTTTTGCAACTTCCCCAATTTTCACTGGAGAGTATCATATTTCAACCCAGCTTGTCTCTTGCTCAGTTCGAGTGACAGTTTCTGCTCAAAGTTTAAGATATATCAGTGGGCTTGAAGTTGGACAATACAATGATCTTCCCGATCATTCAACATCCTCCTCTCCAACTTCGAGCCTTCCATGTGCAGCTGGTATTGAATTGTCCGTAACCGTCACGTTGGGTTGGATCCCCTCTAACCAAGTTAGATGGGCAATGTGGAGATGAGAGTGGCGTCATGGGGTCATGAACACTGACGCTTGTGGGACACCTGCTTTGTCCAAGAGGCTTTGCCCTCAATGCACAGTCTTTGAATATAAGACAACAGTCATTAGCATAATCCTCCTCTGATAAAAATCCTCCTCTGATACTCTATGGAGTTCAGATACAGATTTTTATCATTAGTAAGCAATGTCATATGAGAAGTTGGGATTTATTTAGGGAAATGTTCATTGTTCATTAAATATTTTCTTCCAGGTGGCAGTTTTGGCCAACTGCTCTGTTGCAGTCCGTGTTGAGTGTGTAGATGATCCGTCTTCTGTGGTTGAAACTGTGGGAGGTGTACTCACCCCTCACAGGCCAAAGTCGCCTGGGAACGTGGTCTGTAGGTTGTGGCTCAGTTGTTCAGCCAGCCTTTCCTCTGAATTGGCGACTGTCCATCCACAGCAGGAACCGCACCCCAAGCAGGCACCATAGGTAGAAGGGTTATTGGGCATTCACTAATAGTGAGCCCAGCACCACCAGTTTGACCGACGATTGAGCACCTTCCTTCCACCGAAGTGTTAAGCTTCAGGAGGTCTGTCTGTTAGATCTGGGCGGACACCACTCTGCCCCTATGTCACCATCGTTAGACATGGGTTTAGGCAGGGTGTCTCATTCTTACTGAATTCCTCTTTCAATGTACAGTCAAGAAGTTCTGAGTACATGGTGATGTGCTGGTGGCACAAGTTGCTGTGTCTCGTCACCTGATGCAGTTTCAAGTTCTTGATGATAACTTGTTGTTGACCCCTCTGGGGCTCAGAGAACAGAGTGGTTTATTCATTCATTATTAGGACTAAGTGAGAAGTTTGGTACTAATGGGAGTGTGTCATAAATAAAATAAAAATAATAAAAAAAATAGTAATAATAATATAAAATAATAATTAAACAAAAATGACTAAGGCCTCCCATTCTGATCCTCTCTGAAGTATAGTCATAAGTATCCTGTGTTGTATTGATAAAAATGGAAGGGGCTTTTTTTGGCTATGATCGCTCAAATTTGCCCATGTAGTATTAAGTAGCTTTTGATTTAATAATCTGTGATCTTCATGGACAATCCTCTATATAGAGCATTTTGCGGGAAATAGGTTGTATTAAAGGTTTTATGTTATACAGCTCATATGCTATGATGTTTGTTAAGTTTGCACCACTGTCCCCATACTGCTATGGGTGTTGGTGACTTCTCTGTTCTCCCTTCTGCCATGCTGGCTAGGGAACTTCTTTCTTTATCTATTGTAACTTGAGACCACTGGTTGGGAAAATAACATACCAGTTTCCGTCAGTTGATGCTGGCTCTGAGGCATTAAGCTGACCAGTTTGTGAGGTTTCTCCAACCAGCAGCCCCTTTTTTTTGTGATAGGAAACGGAAGATACAGTAATAATTTTGTCTTTTGTTTCAATGGAATTTGAACATTTTAGTATCATCAGCAGGCCTATGGTGAGAGCCTCATCAGAATTTCTAAATTATTTTGCCTCTTCAAGTTAGTAGCTTGATTGACTGTCATCCATGTTAAGTTTCTTGAGTAGTTTATGAATTCCCCCCCAGACTCAAGAAACATATTGTTTCCTTCCACTGGTTGGGTTAATTTAAGGAACATCTCCTGAGTTTCATCTTTCTGCAATTATGGATTACAGCTATTACCCAACATATTTCATGAGGACTCAAGGAATGTGATTCATTACCTTTTCCATCAACTTGGTCTGTGATGGGTATTGCTAACTGTGTGAGGACTCGTAAATTTTGTCACCATTCTCATGGGAGTTATCCTCTCTGTCACTAAATGCTTGGATCTCAGAGTGTTTTAATGTCTGACTTGTGGCAGCAATAACCAACTGGATTATCAGTATATTGGGTGAGTATATTTTCTTTTTGTGACATGGCTGGGTTGCTGACAGCTATGTCTAGATGATGTCCAGACTTGCAATGTCATACCACAGCCCCTTCATTGGTTAGGGCAGGCTTTCGAACTGACTTTACATCAACTGTGTAACTTCACTAAGATTCTGAGTTCCACATAACTAATTGATATTTGGGCTTTAATCAAGCCGTGAATATATGTATTTGGGACTGAGATCAAATCCAATTGTTAAGTCATTTATAGGTATATAGCGTTTTTACTTTGTTTAGTAAGTATCACCTTCACACCTCTGTGCCTGGGTGCAGGCTGCACTCTGTTTCCTGTCTTGGCAACAGATAAGAAGTTTTTGAGGTCTCTGTCCTTTCCTTCTGGCCTTCAGACACCTTGGTTAAAACAGATAGTAGTTCTGTTTCTTTTATTGCCTAATAAGCCATCCAATTAACTTCCATTATACTAGTAAACTATATTACAATTACAACAATATCACCAATACAGTATGGTGGGTGCCCTGGTTAAGTGGTTATGGTTTGTTAATTTATGCTGGGTCCTGCTCCTGTGAGCGAGCATGGTACACAGCCATTCTGATTGCCATAACTCAGTTGGGGGTGGTAAGATAGTGTCAGAAAAAGTTGATAGGAATTGTTGTCATGAGGTGGAACAGCCATGGTCCTCAGCTTAAAACTGAGAGGCTTATCCAACATGCATACTACTACAACACCAGATGTAAGCCAGGTTCATACTGAATAATATGCAACATTAAGCGGCCCCTTTCTACACTGGCCTTTTCAGATCAAAGGGTTGCCATTATACTATACAATGCACAAACATTCAATTATCTAGTGTTTAAAAAAATCCCACTTGGAGGAAGCAGTAACAGGTTCTTCATTTGGTCCTGTTCTACCACAAAAAACCTCCCCCCAGGTCTATTCAACACAAGTTGGCCTCTGGACAAACTCAAAGGTTTATGATATTGCTCATAATATGACGGACATGCACTTGATGGAATTTGCCTTACATTTAAGGGTTATCATTTTAACTCACTGGTCAGTGAAAATGTCTTGTCCACCATCGTAAGTATTTGTTTCAAGAGCAGTCATTTTTTATTTATTGTCTCTCCCGTTTATCGGGAGTGGTTGATAGAAACTTTTGCAACGCGGCATGTTTATTCCGCATTCCGGTTAGGTGAAGAATGTTCATGTTCATTAGGAAAGTTTAACCTAACGACATGGGGTAAAAGTTCAGCTTGGAACTGGTCCCCTTTGGTTTTAACCACAAAGGAGTCCGGTTCATTTATCGGAATCAAACGAACCCTTTCCGCGCAGTTTTTGCACCTAGTTTTAATCTTTGAAAGATTAGTCGCAGACTAGGAATACAAGTTTTTATATTATTTTATATTATTTATATAGTGATTTATATTATCCATTATAGCATAATGAAATGTAACAGTCTAAGCTAGGTAAATGTATATTGATATGACATTTGATAGATAATAACATTGATAACCCGCTCACTTTAATTTAGTATTTCTTCTAAATGTATTCTACTTTTTAGGTTTGATCTATTTACACTTGCGGTCCAGTTATTTGATAAGAGGCGGCATTTTCGATCCCATTTCTCCGGAGCCGGGCAAGTTGGCCTCTGCCTTTTTGTCATTTTCTCCTAGCCTACTTCTCTTCGAACACTTTGGCACACATATTGGTTGGAGGTTCATTTAATCTACTTATTATTTTATTTTGCAGTTTAGTTTGAGAGCGATTTCGTTTGTTCATAGCTGTACGCTGTCTTTCATTCGGCCGTCCAGAGTCAACGCTGCGCAAATATGCGACATCCGACTTGCCATTGCGTCTGGCAGGCAGTAATACTAATACAATTATGCCAGTTCCAGTTATCCCTATAGATAAAACACTCATACCATCAGTTATACTCTGTCTTGTTGAATTTGGCAAACCGGTGTTTTTGCGCCGGCCTGAACCAATTATTCCAGTTGATTTTAACAATTCTTTTACGCACCCGGATTCTGTTCACTTAAATGCTCACAGTGTCTTTCTACTGATTTGTCAGGTCTGACTGCTTTGTTTTTGTATAGGCTATGATTCTTTTCGAGGTCTGCTCACAATATTCATGTAAATATATTTCGGCTAAAAGGCGCGTGAGGGATAATAGTCCTTTCTTCCTGTGTAGCTTTATATCAGGGAATCGGATCATCAACCTCATTATCTTCATATCTCTGGTAGGCTGTTGATTGGGAAAACTGCATTTCATCATTTGTTACCCATATCGGGAGCTTTGCAGGGCGGCACAGAGGTGTTTAATGCTCATACACCCGCGCTCTACTCCTGGCATGTAGCCCTCTCGTTCTCCCTTCTAAAACATCACCGTAAAAGTGAATGCTTCTCGGGGTGGCTTTCTAAATTAGCCCAGGGTATTTGATGTGGTTATCACTCGCTGGGGTGGAATGACTTGGGAGAATATGCTCATTTGGCCCACTGTCCATAACCTCTTTATCTGAAGGGGGTACGGATTCCGTACTCTCTCCTCCTCATTGGAGTGCTATTTCTAATCTATTGTCCACACCTTCATCCACGCTTTCGGGACGATGTGGCGGGCCCATATTTCCTTCGACAGAGGCATGTTAAACTGTAGTTAGGAGTTGCCCTAGAGAACCTTAGTCCTCCTCGGCACTCACTAAACATTTGATTGTCATATTCTCAACCGTGTAACCCCAGGGGGAAACCGTATCAGTAGCATTGAATAGCTCTGTTTGATTATTGTTACTAAACCTATAGGCTCTTGTGGTGATTTATCGGTAGGTGCAGCATAATACTACCTATGACAGACTGTACGTCTGCCTTCTCCTCCGGTGGTGGAGGGAACCCCTGTTCAGGGCTCTGATCTAAATGTTTTCGTGCCTCTCCATGCACTCTCAGCGATGGAGGAACGTTAACAGACAGGCTTGGTGTGATCAGGGGAAGTCGGTGTTATCTGTGGCAATGGCCTTTCCTAAACCTCGCCAGTGTTCGCCTCGAGGGCGCACGGCTTTAGGCAGCTCACAGTCACTTTTTTTTTTTTTTGTCCCCATCATGCAACTCTGTTCACCATGAAAACCCTTTCTTCATTTTCATGCTCATACTTTCTTGACACTATCCAAGCATATTATAGGCTATTCTTCCTAAATGCTGCTTTAGGTTCACCACCACAAGGCTCTAGGCTTTATCTACTAAGACCCACCATATCTAACAGCAGTTCCTCATTTCTTGTCACGCCACTGTCTCTGCTGTGAGGGGCAGACTTTGCTAATTTTGTTCAGTTTAAAATAACCACTGTCTTTCTAGCCCGTATACCACTGCGACACTGGCTGCATAGGTTAGATAAGTATTAGTGGGATCGAGAGAGATTTGTCCTAAACTTCAAAATCTATATCTAGTACATCACCTAGAATCACTTTGAGTTCAGTTGAAGTTGGTCATCAAAGATAAATGTTAGTCACAACTGGGTTCAACACTCTACCTAGATGTGGCTCAGAGCCCCAAAACCGGGGAAATGGATCTTTGTTTGACAAAGAGTCCATCCATTTACTTTGCGACAAGTCCACGTATGAGATAATTCTCTTCGTGGTTAATTTAGAGTCTCAGCTATATTTTATTCCTCCTAGGCAAGACCTTTATTGTCGTTGACCTAGTGTGAGTGTGGTCCTTCACAAAGGTAGCTAATCTTTGCTTCTCCGTGATTCTGAGGATTCCCTGTCGGATACAGCTCTAGAGTCACCCATGGGCGGATAAAATAATAGCTTTTGTCGTCTACAGTGACCAGATTGGTTTGACAATAGTATTTTTGCTACAAATCTGTGCGCCGGTTTTCACAGATCGCTGACAGCACTCTATTGCTCTGGTTTGTGTCTTACGCGGTTTTTAACGAGACTTTTTAGCGCATTATTAGGAGAAAGAAACCATTTTCCTATTTCTTTAAATCTCCTGGGATTCCCGCAGGTTTCCCTGTGGATAAAGGAATAATATATAATTTATTATTATCACTATTATATTTATCCACCTTTATTCTAGTATTTCACCGAAATATTAGATATAAGTTTTGGTGAATGGTATCCTTCCACCCCTGTCCTTTTTTATCAGGATTTTTTCGGGGCAGACAGCGTTGTTTACCAGTCAGGGGGTATGTGTTGAATCCTAACCACCGTTCCAGATATGATTAGAAGATACAGTAAACTTTTATCCCTTTCCCTCTGTCTGCTACCGCAGGAGCTATTCACCGTCAGGGGGTTTGTTCGTGCTCTAGACACTCAGAAAAAAATTGATCAGATTTTTTCTTAGTGCCCCACGTTGGGCGCCATCTTGCGGTTTCGGATTGATTGCTATCACCTGTCACAATCAAACCAGAGACGCCTCTCTACCACAGCTAGCTTTTGATGAACCTTTGAGTATGTCAGAGTTTTAAAGTAACCAACTCACCTCTCCTTGGACGGATAGGAATCCCAAGCAGAAGTGTGTTCCGAGTCTAACTTCTGCTCAGGATGTGTTGCAAGCACCACAGGGGGGGACAGAGTCCCTTAAAAGAGCTCAGGCAAATATGCCTTTTCACTCTACCAAAGGGTAGAATTGGTTTTATTTTAAAATGGTAAAAAGTACAAAAATGTAAAAGACTACAAGAGCAAAATGTTAGTACAAAACCAAAGTAAAAAGTAAAGAAAATGACAAAGTCAAAAAGCAGTCAAAAAGATCTTCGAGACAGAGTCTGGTGAGACAAAGTCTTTTTTTCTAACATGAAACATGCCTTTTTAAACATAAGACTAGTTCCTCCTCCTCTTACGTATGTCAAGTTTAACATCCTATAAGGTTAAGTTGCTGGCGCATGGCAGGTGTGAGGCGCACTGGTCTGACCAATGGCAGGGGTGTTGCATCAGGCACTCTGTCACCAGCACCAGCAGCTTAAACTTAATTTTCAATTTTCTAATAAACTTATTAACACACTTTAGTAAAAATATAACTCCCATAAAGGATTTTACAAACAATATATATGGGGTTAGTATTATCACCAACTTTGTAAGACACAATCTTATGAACCAAACAGTTTAGGTGGCAAAGGGAACTTCCTCTTTTTGAGCTAAGGGTTTAGAACAATGGCCTGTCAATCAGAAATGGAGGGAAAGCACATTTTCCAAAATGTCTGTGTGCACAGAAATGGAGGAAAGAGTACATTTCTTGATAGGATTTCCTATTAAATTATATCCAAACAATGTTAATACATAAGGATGCTTAAAACATGTAATACTGAATTGTTGAAAAGCACAGCATTTAGAAAAGGGTCCCTTTTGCAACTTCCCCAATTTTCACTGGAGAGTATCATATTTCAACCCAGCTTGTCTCTTGCTCAGTTCGAGTGACAGTTTCTGCTCAAAGATTAAGATATATCAGTGGGCTTGAAGTTGGACAATACAATGATCTTCCCGATCATTCAACACCAGGAAAACATATAAACTTTCCCTCGACATAAACATTTTTAATTGATCTATTTTCTCCTCTCCAATTATTTTGCGCACTTGATGGAACCGCGATTTACCGATTTAGCAAACGCAAGTTAAGTCAGGCCTTGTATTTCATTTCAGCGCTATCTTTCTCAAACAGGTTCAGGTGTCAAAACTTTTTTCAGTAAATAGGCTAGGTAGGATCTAATAAGTAGGATCTGTCTTCTCTCTCTTCAACGAGAACAGGCGAGAGACAGGAGAGAAGGCTATTTTATTTTTTCTTAAAAGGGCAACAGCAAAAAAATGTATTATTTTTTTTAAAGCCTATTTGTTATTCTGTTGATATTGATTCAAAGATGGTACATATGACTTCTGTCCATAATGGCAGCAGTAGATGCATTGTTGCAATAATATCTCTTGGGCTATTTCCCATGTTTGGAACAGCAATAAAGATAGGCTATATGCAGACAGAGTGGGTCCCACATTTAAAATGGTTAAAGGTCTATATCCTACCACTTCTTACAACTCTTGACAGACTCTAGATTGGCTTTAGCATACAGAATACACAATGAAATGCATCATCCAAAATGATAATACTTCAGTCTGTCTGAAACTTTGAGGGAAAGTCCTGCCTTTTTATTCATACTCTAGGAAGGGCCTAGGCCTAATAGTGACAGTTTAGAATACATCCAGATACTGGGAACAGACATAAGTGCCAACATTATTTGTAATATATATACCCAACTAAGAGGGGAAGAATGCCTCCTAGGCCATGGATAAACTACAAAAATGTCAAATATGGTGACCACAAAAAAAAAAAAAAAAAAGGTTTTAATGTTAATTTTTTCGCTGAGCAGCAAAATGTCCCTGATTTTTCTCAAAGAAATCTGGTCACCTTACCTTAAGAGCTCATTCTATGGCCATAAACCTTCTTGATAACAATGCCACTGAGTTCTGGAAAGAGGTAAAAAGCTACTAATAGGGCCAAAGCTGTACTACCATGCCACATTGAAGGGATATCTGGTGCTAACAATATAGCAGAGAGGTGGAAACCGCACTATGCAGCTTTATTTAATTGCATCAAAAGTGAACCCTATTGTGTAGGCAAGCTAAATGAGGAGGTGATTCACTTTACACCCAATGAGGTTTTTCATGCTATAGAGCAACTAGCCGATAACAAATCTAGTGGCAATGATAATATCACTGCAGAACATCTTAAATTAGCCAGCCCTAGAATTGCAGCTTTGCTTTCTATTTGCCTCACTGGTCTGATGACATATGGGGTACTACCTGACACCATGCTCACAGTTACATTAGTGCCAGTCATTAAGGACAAGGCAGGTAAAATAGGGAGTATGGACAACTACAGACCCATTGCCTTAGCCAGCATTCTTTCTAAGGTATTGGAGAAAATGCTGTTAAATGGACTGAGTGAGTTCATCTTTACCACAGAAAACCAATTTGGTTTTAAGCCTATGCACAGCACAGATCTATGTATATATGCCTTGAAAGGTTGATGCTTCTAAGGCATTTGACAAGTGAATCGCCATAAGCTCTTCACCAAACTCATGCTCAGGGGTGTACCTGGATGTGTCATACGTATTCTAGTTTACTGGTATGGTAAACAAAATATGCAGGTCAAACGGGGAGAGAGCCTATCTGCTCCTTTCAGTGTAGGTAATGGAGTAAGACAAGGGGGGCTTCTGTCACCAGCACTGTTTGGGGTCAGCTCTACGTTCCCACGACTCTATGTTCCCACAGCTCTATGTTCCCGCATTTGTTAGGAATTTTTATTTTCACAGAATTTTTGGAAATTAGGCCCTATGTTCCCACAACCCTATGTTCCAACATTTCATAGGAAATTTGGGAAATTGGGCTCTATGCTTCCACAGCCCCATGCTCTCACATTACAAAGAAAACAAATTGGAATCTATTTTCCCACAGCAATATGTTCCGATAAGGGCATGTTCACACGGACACAGGTATGTTATCCAGTTAGCCCTTCCATTCTCATTAGAATGGAGGATTCTGAAAATGAAAACGATTCCAAAATGATGATTGCTAAGGTCGATTTCAAAAATGAGCGCTGAGGTGGATGAAGATCGTTTTCATTGTTAATATGAATCTAGGCACCCAGCATAAAAGAACCTTAACCCTTACCTAAACCCCACTACCTGGAAGGCACCATTGAATACGGTCTTTGGTATTTTATTCCTCAACGTGCTTCAAGGCACTATTCCACCTCAGTTTAGGGTTTGGATGAGGGTGGAGGGTGTTAGAATAGGGTAAGGGTAGTGTCTTTAGGCTGTGCTGCCGGGAATGTGCTGTTGGGGGCAAAAACACCATTGTGCAAATAATACCAAGGACTTGCTTGAACTTACATAGGGGGTCTACCAGGCAGGGATAGAAATGTGGGACCATAGTACCTGACTTTGAAGAAAGAAAGAAGAAAAAACCTCTTAGAAATGTGAGAATATAGGGCTGTGGGAATATAGGCAGTCCTCGGAGTTGAGGGGGATGAAGGAACGGCATCCCCTTCTGAAATAAAAAAAAATTAAAATCATCCCCCTTCTTAAACAGCCATCTCCCCATACTATCCTTTGTTCCATTTTATTAGTTCATGTGAAAATTACAATTATTTTAACATTGGAAATATTAGCCTACTACCATTTCAACATTAGAGGCTTTGCATTTATTTATGCGCTTCACTTAAACAAAGGTTTCAGTCACCGCAATCGAAAATTCCGGGCAAAGCGCAGATTTTTTGGTTTCACTTTCAAAACGGTAGCCTACCACTGTTTTCTTGCTTCGGTCTTACTACATGGCATGAAGGTGTCTGGCGATCCACAAGCGTATTTGTAAAATAAGATTTGTCTACTGTATACTATTTATCAGGTGCAGGCCGGCCACACGCAAATAGGGTGGCCAAACCTCTGGAATTATGCATAGACAGCGTGCATTTGTCCTTTTTGAGAGACGCACGCAGTTGACAGGTAGGCCCGTCATCTTTCTGTTCGCCTATAGGAAAATACTTGTGTTTTTCCCTACACGTCGTCTTTCTGTCACCCATTATCTGTGACAATCGCACACAGACACAGAACTCTCCTCTGTGCTGCTCCCCTTACCGAACGCATTTTACTCGCACGCATACGTGCAAGTCCCAGAAAGAAAAACATCGCGAACTTCATCTAATGCTCTGAACATTATGTTTGATGTATTAACACTGATCACGTGAAAGTAACAGTACTTGATATTATTATTCTCATTCTCCAACATTGGGCTGATTATAAAAATTTGCCTAATAGCAATCATTTTAAACTTGGCTAAGACTTGCACAGGACATTAAGAGCCTTGTGCATGGCATAGCCTCCGTGTACAGAGTAATGAAGAGATGAGGAGTTTGCACAGTGATTAAAATTCCAAATATTAAAGAATTACCTTCTTTCTTTTTATTTTTTTTTCAGTTAATTAAATAAACACATGTATGAATAAAAAAACATATTGTTATATGAATGGGTAATTGTAGTAATTATGTCTCATCATTCCTGAATCATAAAAAAGGGGCAGAAGTATATAACGTGGACCTCACATTCAACAATTCTTTAAAACTTTACAATTGCCAAAGTAGTGCCCTCTGTTGAAACAAACTCCTCAACAAACTCCTGTCCTTCCATTGTCAAATAGATTTATGACAACTGATTAATAAAGCATAAATTAGGCCAAATGAAAATGCGTATGCCTGTGTGCGTGTATCCGTAAGGCCTATGCACTCTGTACAAGTGACCCCACCATGGGCGCTCATTGACACAAATTAGCCGTCCCAAATGATAAAATCCACCATCCCCCTTCTTTTTATTTTACAATTCGACTACTAAATATAGGGCTGTGGGAACATAGAGTTGTGGGAACATAGAGCTTAGGGAACATAGACACGCTCCCCACTGTTCAGTTTATACATGGACAACCTCTCCAAACAACTGAGGAGGTGTAGGACAGCATGTCTGATAGGGAACACTGTTTTAAACCACTTGATGTATGCAGATGATCTGGCTATTATGTCCCCCAGCACTGTAGGGTTTCAGCAGCTTCTGAATGTGTGCACTGAGTATGGGGTTGAGTTTGATGTACAGTACAATGCAAAAAAGAGTGCTGTGTTGATATGTAGAACTAAGGAGGATCGTAAAGTGCTCTTTCCAACGTTCTATCTATCAGGGCAACCAATATGTTTATCAAGCAGTACAAAATATCTTGGTCACATCATCACTGACATGTTGGAGGATGATGCTGACATGTTTAGGCAGAGACGAATGTTGTATGTCCAAGCAAACATGTTAGTAAGAAAATTTCATTACTGTTCTGATGATGTGAAAGTTAGCTTGTTTTGTGCCTACTGTACTCCAATGTGTGCTGCTCCATTATAGCCTGACATAGCCCGCCCATAATACGAATGTTCATAAGTATCATGGTCTGGACACGGTCCTCTTGGGCGTGTTTATATCGGTAGAGAGTCTACCGGCCAATAAGCGACGCTGATTAGACGAGCTGTCCAATTGTTTCAAACCAAAAGTGAATACCCTCCCACCCCGCAGTATAATCGTGTGAGGTTAAAGAACCTCCAGACCATGAATACAGATGAACAGCAGTATTATGGTCGGGCTATGTCAGGCTAGCTCCATTATGGGTCAGCTACAAAAAAGAGACTCTGCGTAAACTCCAAGTGGCATATAATGACTGCCAGGATATTGATGAAAAAACCTAGAGGTTAAAGTGCTAGTAAACTGTTTTGTGACTCAGGACTTAGTGCTTTACAAGCTCTCTTGAGGAACCTAATTTTAAGTTCATGTGTCGTCTGGATAAGTCTGTAAATTGTATTATAAGGATTCTCACAAATGCCAGATTCAGCTCTGTCCGACATCAATCATATCAGTGGAAGCATTGGTATGGCTAATTATATAATAAAATCATTTTAAATATCTCTGCCGTACTCACTGAACTAGGCAAGACTGCTTTTAGTTCTTATGCCCCACATGCTTGGAATAACCTCCAAAACATTTTAAACTTGGAATCTATGTCCTCTTTAGATACTTTTAAAAATCTTTTCAAAACAACTTTGGTAGAGGAGTGTCACTGTTTTTAATTTAACTATTATTAACTATTATTTTATTTGTTTTTCTTTTTCTTATGTCATTTTATTTCAGTCTAATTTGTGGTCCCGTCTCTATTCTTGTCTATTGTGTGTTGCTTTTCTTTTTCACTTTTTCTTTTTCGCTGCTTGGTGCTTGCCTGCCTTGCTTGTTAGCTTTTGTCTAGTGTATATCTGTGTGCACTCATGTCTGATATGTGTATGGCTTTTGCATAACTTTGCATGTGCTTTTCTTGTTTGTCTGTAAGCCTTTTGCATGTGCCTTCTCTGTTTGTCTTTATCTTGGCCAGGACTCCCTGGAAGAAGAGGTTTATACCTCAATGGGACCTTCCTGGTTAAATAAAGGTCAAATAAATAAAAAAATAAAATATTAAAAAGTGTGCACGCACATCCAGAAGTCACAGGTGCTGGGTAAAATAAAACGTGAATGAAAATAAAAAATACCTGCACACTGTTACTGCTGCTCGTTTCGGCCCAGGTTTGGCCTTCGTCAGGTGTAACAAGAACAAAGGGTGGGAGGGGATATATAGCCTACGTTGCCCATGTCATGGGCCTTGCATCATCCAATTAAGAAGATAGTGACAAGTTAAGTCTATACATCCATAATTTCTATACATACAGTATATAAATCATACAGAATCAATATATCTTGTTTTATCATGTTACATCAAGTTGGAAAAAGATGTGACATCTGCGTCTCAGTCCTCCCCCCAGAGTCCTTACAAGTGCCGTCATCAAGAGTGAAAAATGTACAAAGCATATATACATATTTACATAAAGTAAGAAAAAGAAAAAGAACATATCACCAACTGTAAAAAAGCACAAAGATGCAAATCAGACATAGATTATGATACAAATACAGTGATTCATAAGAATGGCTTGAGATCAAACTCTTCATTTAACCCATGTGGTGCCATAGTATTATATGGATATGAAAAGTTTCCCTTGGTAGAAGGAGTCTTTCATGATTACCACCTCTAGGCACTTATAGTTCCCATCAGGGATGTTGATGGTTCCTGTGTGTTTGTTAGCAGGTATATGGGCTCTGACTATCTGGTCTCTAATGTTAGGTGGGCGTTTGTAGACCAACTTAGGTGGTTCTTTACAAAATGTTGTCAGTTTTGGATCAGACTGTACTATGTATTCTTGTTACACCTGACGAAGGCCAAACCTGGGCCGAAACGTTGTGAAATAAACTCACTGGTAGCAGCAGTAACAGTGTGCGGGTATTTTTCATTTTCATTCACGTTTTACTATACCCAACACCTGTGACTTCTGGATGTGCGTGCACACTTTTAAATATAATCGGTTTACTTTTTTGCGCACCAATCCACTGCTGACTCCCATTGTTTAAATATCGGCAAATCTCCGCAAATCCAACTATGGATAATACTGCGGACGCGATTGCACCAAATCTACAGAAAACATTTGAATACTAAGGGGAAGACTATGACAAAATCATGCTGAAGGAGTCTTTGTTTGATGAGGTTACCCGCTCAAACGCGGACACCGAGTCAAAACGTTTGAAATACCAGACTGTGAGAGAGTGCAAACAGCACTTACACGCAGTGACTATCAGCGATTATCTGAGAAATAAAATAATACCGAGAGGCCTTAAGACACAGAAAGCCCCAGCCATCGGCCTGAATAACCCCAGTTTCTGTGACCGCTGGTGCTAAATTTTAAACAAGTGCTCTTTTGATCTTATGACACTGGTCATCCAGGAGACAAGAGATCAGTTCACCAAATCTAAAGGAGAGACACAAAGAATTATGGATGATTGGACAGTAAATGCACCGACAAAGATTATCTGATGCAATTGAATAAAGAAGTGGAGTTACTAAAGGAGAAACATATGGCTGAAATAAAGGCCGGTAAGCATAAGAAATTTGGACGGGACATGAACGACTACAAGGAAGGGAAAGTGTACTTCTGGAGAGGAGCCTCATCGGACCAGACAGAGAGCGCTCAAGCAGCACCCAGAGCCAATCGTCAAGAAACCCCATTATCCATTATAAGGTGCACTCGCTGGAATCAATAAGTGATATGTCCTCTTTGAAAGTATGGGAGCTTGCATAAATTTGATTAGCTGGAATGTGAAAGGTCTAGGTAAGCCTGTTAAGCTCAATAAGGTGCTGGTCCATTTGGATAGCTTACATGTACAGATAGCATTTCTCCAGGAAACGCACCTGTCCATTGCAGATCATACTAAACTGAGGAGGAGGTGGGTTGGTCAATGTTTCCATTCTCTCTTCAATAACAGAGCCAGGGGTACTGCCATCATCATACATAAAAGTGTTAGATTTACTGCCACAGATATCATTGCAGATAGAAATGGGAGATATGTTATTGTATCTGGAACTCTATTCAGCACTCCAGTAGTGCTGGCCAATGTATATGCACCTAATTTTGATGATGAGGGTTTTTTTGTTAGGTTTCTTGCTTCTATTCCAAATCTTGATTCATACCATTTGATACTTGGGGGAGATTTTAATACATGCTTAAATCCTCTGCTAGACAGATCTTCTCAGAGACAAATAACTATGTCTAAATCTGCAAAAGTGATACATAATTTTCTCAGAGACTACACAATGGCAGATGTATGCCGGTCTCTTAACCCAACTGCAAGGTCTTATTCCTTTTTTCCAATGTTCACAGAACCTTTCCTCGCATTGATTATATGCTCATAGATAAGACCCAATTGACATCAGTTAAAGATTGCAATTATAACCCAATTGTTATCTCAGATCATTCACCACTTTCCCTTGCACTTAAATTTCATGACATTCCCAGAAGTCATCCACGCTGGAGATTTAATTCAACAATGCTTTCTGATGAGGATATGGTTGCCTTTATGGCCACTAATATAGACGTCTACATAAAAATTAACTGTACTCCTGATGTGTCCCATAGCACAGTCTGGGAAGCCTTCAAGGCCTATATGAGGGGTAGATTGATATCCATGTCTTCATCTGTAAAGAAGCAGTACAGAGACACAGTAAATCGTCTTACTAGCAAAATCTCTGAAATTGATAGCCAGATAGCCGATGATCCATCACCTGACCTTCTCAAAGAGAGACTTCTTATTCAGGCAGAATTTGACACATTTACTTCGGTAGACATAGAAAAAATGCTGCTTAAATCCAGACACTCTCACTTTGAGTTTGGTGAGAAGGCACACAGACTTCTGGCTCACAAGCTGAGACAGTCCTCTGCTTCTAATATAATTTCTGAGATTAAAACACAAAGTGTCGTTACCCGAGACCATCTAGAGATAAACAATGCATTCAGAAATTATTACATCTCTCTATATACATCTGATCAAAGCCACACCTATTCTGTGATGGAGCAGTTTTTTTGCTAATATCACTGTCCCCCAGGTTGAGCAGGCCACTGTGCAGTCCCTGGACGGGCCCTTAACCTATGATGAGGTGGCAAAGGCTATATGTGCTTTACAAACTAACAAAAGTCCTGGCCCTGATTTACCTCACTCACGTCAGATGTAGCGTACATCTGATATTCAGCGATAGACGAGTTATTTCAGGAGCCAGAAATCCTTGAATCTAACTGGGCAAACGGCTTGTCCATCAATTTAATTGACATACACTGCAGCCAACCACATCGAAACCAACCGATGATGCTGGTTACGTTTGTTGGATTGGTTGGATTCAAAACAGTTGCTTCTTCGCTATGTCACACCCTCTACAGCAGCCAGCGGCCCTGATTGGTCCGGTTAGAGAATATTGGGCTTGAAATCTCTCTGATGGGCTTCAACATCAGATCGTTGCGCGGAAGTGCCTTACGAAAGTTACGTAGCGCATGATCTGACGTGAGTGAGGTAAGGCCCTGATGGGTTTCCAGTGGAATTATATCAGAAATTTTCTGTAGAGCTGGTACCTTTATTATTGAATATGTATAATGAGTCACTTGAATCAGGTTGTTTACCCAAAACACTACGTGAGGCCTCTATTTCATTGTTGCTTAAGAAAGGGAAAGACCCTCAGTCCTGTGGCTCATACCGCCCTGTGTCTCTCTTGTCAGTAGACTTTAAAATACTAGCTAAGGTCCTGTCTACACGTCTTGAATCTGTACTTCATATTATTTCTCCAGATCAAACTGGGTTTGTTAAAAACAGACAATCATTTTTTAACATTCGCCGTCTCTTTGATATAATTTTTCACCCATCAAAATCCACTACACCTGAAATTGTGCTTTCATTGGATGCAGAGAAGGCGCTCGATAGAGTCGAATGGACCTATCTGTTTTACACATTAGAAAAGTTTGGCTTTGGGTCTAAGTTTATATCATGGATCAAATTATTGTATGTAGATCCCATCTCTTCTGTACGTACAAATAACCTTTCTTCTGAGCCTTTCTCAGTTTCCCGTGGTACACGACAGGGCTGTCCCTTGTCGCCCCTTCTATTTGCAATTGCAATTGAACCTTTAGCGTTGGCACTGCGCCAAACAACTCAATTGACTGGGATTGTGGAGAGGATCAAGAACACAGGATCTCCCTGTACGCTGATGATCTTTTGATCTATCTTTCTGACCCCTCCCACTCCCTCCCATCAGCCTTAACCCTCTAGGCGCCACAGTCGAGTTTACTCGACAAGCAGCGGTACTGAATAAAACGGCCGATTTTGACAAATAGGGTGTCATTTACCATTTAATCTCCACACCACTAGTTGGCAGACATGTCATACGTCATCACTGACTCGAAAAACGTCATGGTCCAATGCAAAAATATTCGAGGAAGACCACGTTGAATCAATGCAAACAATACCGGAGCTAAACGAGCCAGTTAGCCATTTTATCAGAGCGGTATTGTCAGCATCAGCGAGTATCTACATTGCATTATCGTGTTCTGACATCAGGAAAGTCTACCTGCAATGTAGTGTTGAGCTTTATATTCCATGAGCCTGATTCTGAAGGGGGATATCTGCCTTCAGAAGATGACGGTGTTTAGTTCAGCGATCCCGCTTCAGATGCGTCCCTTCCTTGTTATGATGCAGCTGGACGAAGTTGCACAAACTAAGCACAAACTTCGAATCCCTTGGCCAATGTCAGTGGTGGGAACAATATCACACGTTGTCGGAGTATTCATTGTGAAGTTAGCAGGCGTGTTAGTGGTGTGGGAAACGAGTAAGTTATGTGGGAGTAGTGTTTTTATCGCGCTAGCCAGCTAGCTTCTTTGCCTTCTGACCGTGCCTCTCTGCAATCCGACAGTAATGTGGTGGATGCTGGAGCCTTTTTTTCTAATGCCACTGGGGATGTTACGAGGTCATAGTGTTCGTAGGAGAGTTAGGGGACAACATAGAGGCAGGGTGGGAGGTCAGAATGTGTAGCTGCAAATTCTCTCCACTCTGCGTGCGCGCTAGGCAAACCTGGCCGTGCTGCGCGCAGCAGGGTCAAAGACGGTGTGCCATGGCGTCTTTAGTTCAATATGGGAATGCAGGCTTTGAGTACTTGGCCAATGAAGATCAGTAGCCTACCCTTTGATCAGCCAATTGGTTATCTGGGTGAAAGAGAACTCTCCAATGACAATTATCCCCTAGATGTTCTATCACTCTTTCTCTCTGATGATTTTTGGAATTTACTTGTTATTGAGAGAAATCTCTGTTCCCATCAGTTTTTAGCCTCTCATCAACTCCAGGCATACTCCAGATTTTATCAATGGTCTGACAACTGTCTCTATAAAGAAAGCCTTCTTTTCTCTGTATTTGGAAAAAAAACAAACAAACAAAAGAAAAAAAGCTCTGTATTTGGGTATGGGTCTGTAGAGCAGTCAAAATGGATTATTGGGTTGAATATTGGCCAATAGCAGCAACTGGATTTAGGAAGGTGATGTCCAGGAATAGATTTGAGATTATTATACATTATATGTGCCCCATACATGGATTCAGAGAGTTTACTGTATGTAGCAAATGGAAAATCTCTACAGCAAAAGGCCAGCCAACTGCTACATTCATTCGGTTTGTTTCTGTCATTTATTAGTAATAATTTACACAGTTTGTTTACTTCTTACAATTTACCTGAGCATTCAGTATTGTGTAATGTAGCATACAGAAGGTGAGGGAAATTTATTTGGGGGAAAGTGCTGAATTTTGTCATTCAAACATGACTTTTCATGAAAATTATATTATCCAAGATGGCCGCCACATCATATGACGTCATAATATGCAAATTAGATGGAGGAATTTAATCCCTACATAAACTTTGGGTCATCCTTAATATTTCTCTAATTTACAGAAAGTTTCTATCTCTTATCACTTTTAAGATATGGCCTTTTGAAATTAAGATGTCAAAATCGAACGTTTTGAAAAAAAACCTCTGGCGCCTAAAGGGTTAAATGTCTTGGACACATTTAGTAAGTTCTCAGGATACAAAATCAACCTATCTAAAAGTGAGTTATTCCCTATCAATAAGGCAGCACGAGTGGCATCATTCAATATGTTCCCCTTTAGAGTAACCTCTAAATCAGGGGTGGGCAATTATTTTGGCCAAGGGGCCACATTGGCTTTCAGATTTTGACTAACGGGCCAGTGTTAACAGTTGACCAATTGATGCCGGTAAATTGGCAAGTCTCAAACCAGTAGCCCCACTTTCTTTAGAAGACATGTTAATATGCAGGTTTAAAAGGGTTTGAATTTGCATTTCATGAATACAGCACATTTGATAAATCAGGCCTACAATCTAAGTCACCATGACTAAATGAGAAATTATTTTATTTTGGGAAGGCTCCACGGGCCGCATTATATAGCTCTGCGGGCCGCATCTGGCCCCCGGGCCTTAGTTTGCCCAGGTATGCTCTAAATGGACTTATCTTGGAGTTGCAGTACCCGACAGTTTTTCAAAGCTTTTCAAAGAGAACTTTGATCCTCTGGTGACAAAAGTAGAACAGATTCTTAAACGCTGGAATCAACTTCCATTGTCAGTAGCAGGGCGGATTAACGCGATAAAAATGTCTATACTCCCAAAATTTACATATCTTTTTCAAAGTATTCCTGTTTTTATACTAAAGTCTTTTTTTAGTAGATTAGATGGTATTCTGTCATCATTCATTTGGAATAACAAACCTGCCAGAGCAAGGAAAGTCTCCTAACACAACCCAAGTGCTCTGGTCGCATGGCTCTTCCAGATTTCCAATCTTATTACTGGGCCTGTAACATTCGACCCATCTTGCATTGGTTGTATGAAGACCCTGGTGCAGACACCCTCTCTTGGCTGTTCATGGAGTCTAAATCATGTAAAAAATCATCATTGGCATCTCTTGTGTTTGGTCAGGACATCCCTGAAAATATGGATTCAGATAAGAAAACATTTTGGCTGGCAGTCTTCCTCATTTAAATCTCCTGTGTACCCTAATCATTACTTTAAACCAGCTCAAATGGATAGAGCATTCCTTATTTTGCGCAATGCAGGCATTAACCATTTTCAAGATCTATACTATAATGGAGCCTGTCAGTTTCAAATATCTGTGTGACAACTTTAATATTCCTAGAACTCACTTCTTTCGTTATCTCCAAATTCGTGACTTTGTTAGGAATATCTCCTCTGCATTTCCAAATCAGCCTCCCTCTACCCCCTATGACCATATATTAGACAAGCCTTTATCATTTAAAGGTATCATATCATCTACACTGCACTGATGGCACTCTCACCTTCATCCACAACCACAATAAAATTACAGTGGGAAGAAGAGTTGGGGGAATTTATCTCTGAGGAATCTTGGGAGGCTGCTTTGAGCAGAGTGCATAGTTCGTCAATATGTGCAAGACATGGGTTATTACAATTTAAAGTCATACATCGTATTCATTGGTCAAAACTCAGATTGGCTAAAAGGTTTGATGTAGATCCACTATGTGATCGTTGTAAGTGCAACCCAGGTTCACATACTCATATGTTCTGGTCTTGCCCTAAGCTGGCCCAATACTGGAGATCCATCTTTGACATTATTTCAGGCTTTATGGGACGGACAATATCACCATGTCCTCTAATTGGGTTGTTTGGTGTTACACCCGAGCAGCTGGGTCTAACAGGGGCAGAGTCCGTTTCAGCCCTCTAAGTGAACCCAAATGATGACTCAGCATGTTTTCTGCCAGGTGTGAACACAAAACCGTACTCAGACCCCCCAAAAACACCTCTGAATCGAACCGTACTCAGACCACCTCCGGAGGTGGTCTGAGTGCGGTTCGCTAAAATTAGCGGTACGGTTCGCTTAATCTGCTTGATGTGAACACAAAACGGTCCGGGTTCACTTTGCCTTTTTGCGTTGTATTTTATCCCTCTAGACTTGCCGTTGTCGCATTGCTTGCTCCTGTATTTATCTCGAGCAGAGAGGGCGTTTTCTCTACCCTCTGATCACGATACTGCAGACATGTCAAACATACAGACAAACGTCTGTTCTTCACAACGTGATAAGAGTTTAACGAGTATATACCTAGGATGACGTGACAGAGTTGCTAATCGTATGCAACTGCCATGCAATTAACAGCGCAGTATTTTGACAGAAAATTGCAGCACAATTGCCGTATGTATGATGTGCATAGGCTACAACCAAAGTTTTGCTTGTGCTAGTTGGTTGTGTGCAGCGCTCGCATAACCGTGTGGGTGGTCCTAAAACTGTTGGAGTTGGTGTGATTGGTTGGTAGGCTCGTGTCATGTTCAGATCAGATCCAGTCAGAATCCTGGGAAATTATTTTAGTGGAACATGGATTTTTGTTACATCCATAAGGTAACTTTTAGAATATTTTCCGATCAAATTGAATAGACTAGCCTCTGTGAAATTTACAGATTTGCTATTGGCCTACTCAACTGTAGGCAATTTATAAAAATACCATGCTTGCCTTGTTCTGTCACATTTGTAATCCTAAAAATGCTCAAAGAACTGTTATTATGAATAGAAAATGCATACCAACCCAACCCCCATTGTCTTTATCATCATAATTATGAAAGAGGCAATGGATAGCCTGATAAAAACACAGCTCAGTGCCACTACATCCCCCATAATCCAAAGCGCTCAAAAGAGGTCTGAGACCTCTAGAAGAACTATATGTGAACAGAAAGAAAACTGAGGCCTCATTAGAGCTGAAGCAGACCAGAAAGGGGTCGAGTCCTCTTTGATAATGTGAACACAAACAGAACTGAGTTCTTTTTGTTTGGGTTCCCTTTTAGTCCACTTTAAGAGGACTGAGTTTGGTTCACTTGAAATGGACCAAGTGTGAAAACACCCTAACAGTATTGCATTCCTCACCCTCTTGGCAAGGGAGACTGATTTTGATCAGGTGGAAGGACTGTAAACCTCCAACATTTACACATTGGGTAAAAGATGTACTCTACTTTCTCAAACTCGAAAAAATCAGATATTCTGATTCTGTAAGGGAAAAGGAAAACACTTTGAAAAAATATGGAGACCTTTCTTGGATTATGTTAAAGCAAACACTACACTCTCTACAGAGTAACTAGAGGCATGAAGCTCTTGTCAATTCAGCGATTGATGACCTAAATGTCAAAAACAGTATGATGTTTAGTGGTCAGCCCCTCTTCCTTTCTGTAATGCTTTATTGATTTATATTTATGTTTTTCTTTTATTATTATTATTATTATTATTATTATTATTATATTATTACTATTTTTATTTTATTTTATTTTTTTTGAAAAGGATGGTTTTGTGTTATATTTTCTGGGTCTGGTGCTATACTTTGATTTTCCTCTTGTATAAATACTGGACAATGTTTCAGGAACATCCATGATGTAATGTACAAACTGAAACAATAAAACAAATTAACAAAAAGAAACCCCATTATCTGAGTGGCCTTCCAGTTCCTCGATTGAGTCCACCTCAAGCAAGCGATCCAACAAGGATTCTTTTTTAGGGGCTCCTACACAACGTCACCAGCGCGGAGGCACAAGAAGGCGTCAACGTGCAGAGGCTCCCCAACCCAGAATGAATCCCTGGCGTGCAGCAAAAAATGTAGACGGGGCCTACGTTGGAGCAAGCGGGTACAACGCCAAGAACAGACCACGGTAATGAACTTTTCAACCAAACCTTTGTCTGAGGAATGTATCTCAGCTCTAAGCAAGGGTCCCTCTTTTGTGCCTACCAGGGCTGGGGCGGTAACCGCATTACCGCTATACCGCGATACGTGACGCCTACCGGGCTCAATGGTGTTTTTTGCTCCCAACAGCACCTTCTAGGCAGCACAGCCTAAAAGGCACTACTTTTACCCTAACCCTAACCTTAACCCCCTCAACCCTCATCCTAACCCTAAACTGAGGGGAGTAGTGTCTTGAAGGCAGCGCTGCCTGGAAGGCACCGTTGAGGGCAAAAAATACTAAAGACCGCCTACTCACGGCCTATTCACTGTTTTCAAAACGAAACTTCAAACAACCTTTCATCAAAATATGGAGCAAACCCGACCTTAGTGTAGCAGGCAGCCAGAGTCTGCTTGCTATTTCTCTTGGTTGCTTCCTCACCTCCCTCAGCTAACGAGGGGGTGGGGCAAGTAACCAATGATTCAATTTGGCTGCCAGTATATAAGGTTCCAGTTAGCCAACAGCATGGTAGGCTCTGCTCATTTTGCTCTCGATTTTGAAGCGTGCTGAGAGTCCTCCAGCAGGTATGTCACCCTCCAAAAAGGATTTGTTTAATCTCAACTGTTCTGTGTTGTCATAATGTGTTATTTGTGTTGTAGCCCCACATGTCTGTGCCTCAGACTAGGTAGAAGTCTGTCTGATGTATCCATATATCTCATCATCTCAGGTATGTCATGTTACCTTGACTCAATCTCCTCGTAATCATGGAGTCTTTTCTGTCTTCAACTGTTTGAGTACTCATGATGTGTGGGCTCTTTGTTTTGCAGGGAGCACGGCCTGTCTGTGCTACACTCGTCTATGGTCGGTCTGCTGTCTTGTCTTGTTTTATTGTTTCTTTTAGTTTGCTTCTTGTCTAATGTTATTTGGTGTCGCACAAACTATGTGTATATCATCTCTGACTACATTCAGTACTCATACTGTTTTGTGTTAACCATGGTCAATCTATGCATCAGACTTTACGGACACTTTATTAGGCCCCAGGCAGGTAGGCTGAGTCCATGAGGCGTGGATCTGCCCAAGGTTTCTTCCTACATAACAAACTATTTACAAAGCGAGGGAGTTTTTCCTTGCCCCTGATTCTCATGGATGCTTCCCGTACTGTCTGTAAAGCGCCGCGAGACAATGTACTGTATTTGTGCGCTCTACAAATAAAATTGAATTGAATTGAATTGGTTGTGTGACTAAGGTTTTGTCGTTACTTTACTAAATTGTCTAGCTGGTTGTGACTGTTTGTTTTGCAGGTACTCTGCCTGCACCTGGCAACTGCTTGCATAGCGCCTGTTTCTGTCCTATTTGTTCATTGTCTCAATCCCTGTTTTAATTATTTCTTTGATTTGGCAGGCAGAGGGCTTCTCCTTGGGAGGGTGACTAGTCACCGAGTGGTAGTGTGGTGTAACTGCACGTTTGGTGTGTAACTCAAAATGGTTGCTGTGGACTACTGTTTATTGCTGCTAAGTCACGGTTTGCTGTGCATGGGTGTGAGCTGTGTACACACTTTCTGTTAGTCTGCCCCCTCCAGGTAAGCCCTTGCCTTGCTCCAATATCATGCAACATTCAATCTTACAGAAAAAGTAAACTAATTACCAAATCTAATAAATAATTTTGTACTTTTCTAACTGTTGCCTGTTTTTCAGGTCATTCGCATACACTCCCCTTTCCCTTTCCCCTTCCATACTTTCAATAAAACTACCAGTTGATTGGAATTCATGTCTCCAGACTTGTCTATTCGAACCTGTGTTTGTGATTAAGTGCTCATGGTATCCAAGTGTTAATTTGTTATTAGTTCCCTGGGCGTTACATGGACTAACTTCCCAGGGTGGCGTAGTCGGAACTCCCTCACTATCCCGGTCTATTTTACTCGCCCTGCTACATTAGGATGTTGGGGAGCGCAATTTTCCATGATGCATAATACATACCTGCAAACTTGTCACCTTTCGGCGAAATTCGCCGTTTTGAACTCAAAATATGTCATTTACGTGAATCGTGTAAATCTGAAGAGTTTTTTTTTTTTTGAGAGGAGGGGGGTTGACGGACGGCCGACCGACCATGGACTTATATTATAGCTGTAGAGAGTACATATGACAGGGAGCGAGTTTTTTTTTCCCACCGCATTGGTCCAGTCTGGAGGCAGACAGGCGCACCTGTAACAACGCGCCAAAGCAGCCATGGAATCATCTTCCATTCTCAGTGCTGCCATCAAAACGTAGCAAAATGACACAATTTAGCGCTATTTTAAAAAGAGAAACAAAGACGGAAACTCATCGTTTTGATGCTATTATGATAGACGGTGGCTTTGCAAATGTCGTTGTAGCCTAGGCCCTACAGTTAAATTGCCGTTTTAATCAGCCAAATATGAGCTATGTCATCGCCGGTATCGTTAGGCTACTTTTGTATAGGCAACGGTAATGGAAGAAAAGCGCAGTTTAAAGCAAACGGCAGGCCTATTAACTTCATCTAAATGGTCGAGAATGTCATTTACACAATAATCTTGTTAGTAAAGCAAGCAATTTCTATGGGCTCGCCGCGCAGGTTTTCGAAATTGTTTTCTCCTAATTGCTTGAACCTCTGAAGCTGTGTTTCTAGTGGACTCCGTTACAGAGGGTTAGAAAACTTTTTTTCTAAAACCTGCGCACCATCCTCACAGTTTTCACTCTTCAAATGGTTCACGTGTATCTTCCCTGGCTGGCTTGGCCGCTTAGCCTAAATGAAATTATTTTATTAGCTTAGAAACCTAGACGTAGGCTACTCTTCTTGTGATAGCAGAGCCCATTTATTAAAATTTATCTGGTGATAGTCTCTGGTATTATCTTAGACGGAGGAGGAGCTCAATATGGAAGCCCATTTCCGCCACATTAAAAAAGCAATCTGGGTCAAATAGGCTACTATGAGGCCTTTGTAGAAAATAATGTTAATCCTATTGCTATTTCATTTATATGGAAAACATTGAAAATATAAATATATTATATACATATATTTATATTTATATAATAGGCATATTTATATAAATATATTTATATTTATATATAACATTTATAGCCAACACTACTCCATGCAATGTACCACAATTAATTTACAATTAATTTTTAATTTATTATGTACTATACATACAAACCAGCAGAGGCATAAATATGTATAGTACATTAAATTATTTCATCCTTATTCTGTTTTTAATTTGTTCACAGGATTGTCCAACCAGGTGGGATACGAAACAAAAAATGATCGAGCAAGGCCCTGCTATTCGGAGGGTTTTGGCACCCAACATCTGATTCCTACATGGCAGGACATAGACGTAATGGAATCGGTGAATGCAGCCCTGAAAAAGGCTGCAGATTTCATGGATGCCCTTTCTGCCATCCTCATTGAAACCGGTGCTGCAGCTCATCACTGAGGAACTGCTGCTCCCAGCTGAGGAAGACACGCAACTGACGTGCAGGCTCAAGGAAAAGATGGTTCTTAGCCTACTAGTTTGCATTTAGTTGTAACAGGTGTTAGTGCCTGTAGATTATGCCTTAGCTAAGTGAACCTTTGTGGGGTTTAGTGTTAAGCCCATCCTATGCATGAAGTGTAATGGCTGGTTCCAGTCTATGTCATTTTCCCGCTGAATGTCATGTTTGTACTAAAAAGCAATTGTGATAATAAATGGCAGAAAGCCAATGAGATTCAAGCTGGTGTTTGATTCTGTCCACGTCACATTGGTGTCAGAAGTGGTCCAGAAGGGAGAAGAATGTTCACGCCTACCACAGCGATCGTATCCGAAGACACAGTGACGGATGTGAGAAGAAGAATACCAGCCTTCAGCATCATGGATGATACGCTGACGTGCCGAACACCAAAGCGCGCCTCCATGGGAGCGGACGGAGCCAGCGAGCCACGGCGAGAGATGGAAACCGCCAGACCCAACCCGTTTTGGCTGCCTGCTGCCGAGAAGATGCCTGCACTGGAGCCCGCCTACCAGGATGAGCAACCCCTCCCGCTCAGTGGGCAGACCGCGGAAGGACCCAAAGAGGCCCTACAGCGCCGGTTCGGACAGCGGATCTTCAGAAAATATGCTCGGGAAAAGCCAGCCAATCGTTCCAGAAAGGAGGGAGAAAGCCTGGGTGGGTTCGCCGCTGACCTGAGACTCTACGAAGAAGAGGATATGCCCCATTCGCTGACGCAGAACAAGAAAAGCTCACGCTGCAGGCGTTTGTGAGAGGTCTAAGGTCCAAGAAGCTCAGAGAACACATTCGCCTACATTTCCCCAGATCCACGGACGAGGCGCTAGAAGAGGCAGAACGGGTAGAGCACGTACTCGGCGGGGGGCAAACATCTGGTGAGACAAGTGGAAGTAACCGAAGAACGTAGCATCGAGGCGGTGGCAGCAGCGAGCATGGTGCGACGAGACACCCAGAGAAACCCGAGGAGATGGAAATTGCTATTGGTGCGGAGAGGCTGGCCATGTAACCCGCCATTGCACGGCGCCTGCCCCATTGAACTTGCCACCACAGCCGGCGTCAAACCAGCAGAGGCTGGTGCCCTCAATAACCACCCCCTCCCTGGAGCTCTACAGACTGGGCTACGTGTCTACGTGTCGGGCAAGCTCACGGTTTGTACGTCGAGTGTACCATTGCTGGCCTCACCGTGCAGCACGCGTTTTGGCTGGCTGACATTCAAGACAGATGTATTGTGGGGCTGGATCTACTGAATGTGTGGAAAGCGACAGTGGATGTGAGCAAGGCACAGCTGCGAACTGGGGCCGCTATCTTTAAGCTGCTCGCTGGAATATAGC
>JAODXP020007203.1:0-73962 GCA_027497455.2 Sardinella longiceps | reverse complement strand
TAGCCTAATGCCCTGAACTTTGATGCAATCACTTTTTTAAGACGTCAGTAAATAGCCTCATCCTGTTGAATAGCTTTCTCCTCCCATGGGCTGATTAATATAAATACATTTGCCTAGGCCTAATAGCACTAATTTCAAAGTTGTTTAAGTCATGCACAGGGCATTTGTAACTGCTATCCGCTCTGGCCTGACGCACAAGCTGCTTTATCTCATATTTTGGCCTAGCCGCCTGTTGAGGGTCAAAGCAGGATGAAACGGCGCACAATCGAGACAAAGAAAATTAATTAATTAATTAATTAATTAATTAATTAATTAATTAATTAATTAAAAATAGAAATAGATGAAAAATAAAAAGAAAGAAGAAAAAAAGAAGAAAAATGTATAAGGGCAATTCCACGAAAAAGTCAACGTCCATAACGCAAATTGAAAGGATATTCTTATGATGTAAATCATGATATTAATTTCTTGTGTTTGCCTATATTCAGCCATGGAGTTAAGAATATGAACAAAATTGTAAAATACTGCTAGGTTTGCGGAGGTTATGTGGCCTTTTGTTCATCAATAGGCTAATGCACGAAAATGTCACGTCCATTTGGCCATAAATAGAAAATAAATCCAAAACGTCAAGTTTTTAAACAAGAACATGTTGAGAAAAATCTACACCGTTAATGACACCGACCCTCAGGCCCAAATAAACTTTTTAGACCCAGATTGATGTCACTACTTCATCTCATCTTTTTCATGTGCATTCTCAAAATAGGCCTAGAGCAAAGCACTGCAAAGTGTTACACGGACCGTGATATTTAGGCCCTACAGGATTTGCCTAATTAATCTGTGTTAGGCTAGTGACAATGGAGTAGTGACAAACTTAGAGAGACCCCTACCCATGGTAGAACAAAACCCAACCATGTTTTTCTTCATCTTTAAGGTCTCCCATACATGAAATGGATTCTTGGACAAAAATATTTTGCTGCAAAGATGGTTAAATTCATAGATATTGTCATATACCCCATCGCTAAAAAAAGAACAAAAATGGACCCTTTCCGAATGGGACTTAAGACATATAAACTGATTCAGAAAACAAAACGTTAAAATTGAAAGATATTCAGGTAAGGTATAAGAAGGTCATGGGCAAGACAGGCTTAAGTGCACCTCCCATCAAGCCATAAAAAATGGTCTGATAAGGTTGGATATATACTTATATATTTCTTACCCTTTCTTCAGACATCCCCTAAAGCCCCCTCTCAGAGTACAGGAATGAGAGAAGAGGGGGAGGGACAAACGTCTATTGGGTTTGAAAGACAAATCATATCACCACCATTTTTACTGCCTGCTTATGATTTTATATAGTTTTTCTGGCATCTTCGTTCCACAGGTGATTAACAAATTTTAGTGTCGTGTATGTCGATTAATGGTGTAAATTGAGGTCATTTTAAGCAATATAAAAAGTATTCCAGGAAGGCATCACATAACCCACCTTTAGCATAGGCGGGAACTCTAGACATACAGTACCCTAGTGATAGTAAATTTATTTCCTCAGTGGGTACGTCTAGCTATCAGCCATAGGGAACCACTGTATTCAGACATTGCCTGTGTCTATCCAATTATGTGGACAGGGAGTTGGGCTTAGCGTTGTTTGAATCGGCTTGTTCGTTGCTTGGATTGGTCGTATTTATAGCCATACAAAACGCCTCCTATGGCTCTGGCATAGTGCTATCCTCCTATTGCATGCAGTTTGAAAGCTCATGGCCAGACAATACATTTTATGAATAGTCGGGCTTGTCAGGCTACAAGAGGTATTTTGACCTGTCTGTTAATCCTGCCTTATGTTAGTTGGAATGATATGAAATTGACCACGCTGAGATGCATAACATAAGACCTCATAGCTCACTGGTAGATCCTGACACCAGGTCAGTCAGCCTGAAGCAGCCATATTTCAGTCGAGGCCCCAGCCATGCTCTGCCTGCAAACCAGTCTCAGAGAATCTAAAATCCAAGTTACTTTGGTGCCAGTCAGCGACTCAAATTGTCAATGGAAAGCCAGACCATTACTAACCTGATTTGCCAGGTTATTAGCTTTGGAGCTAGACTGTATACTGCAATATTCAGTCCTTCTGTGTCACCAGGGGTAACCAATTTTGAGCTATGCAGTTGGCAATCAAACCATTCTCCTGGCATGGATATGACTCCTGTCACATTCCCTAGTAGCCCTGCTATACTGTTAAGCAACCTTGGGCACTATATAAAACAAGATTGTTATTATTATTATTATTATTATTATTATTATTATTATTATTATTATTATTATTATTATTATCATACAGCACTAGGGTGTCCAAAGCCCAAGCTTATCAGATATTCAGCACTAGGGTTTCTACTGCACCAAACCCCCGCCTATCAGTTATTCAGCACTAGGGTATCCACTACCCAAATCCCAGCCTATCAGCTGTCCAGCACTAGTGTGTCCAAAGCTCAAGCCAATGAGCTATGTAGCGTGTAGAGTGTTCACTGCCCAGAGCCCAAGTCCTTAAGCTATCCAGCACTAGGGTGTCCACAGCCCAAAGCTCAAGCCTATCAGTTATCCAACACCAGGGTTTCCACTGCCCAAAGCCAAGGCTATCAGCTATTCAGGACTAGGGTGTCCACTGCCCAAAGCCAAGCCTATCACCTAACCAGCAATAGAGTGTCGGCTGCCCAGAGCACAAGTTAATAAGCTATCCAGCACTAGGGTGTCCACTGTCCAAAGCCCAAGCCTATCAGCAAGAAAGCACTAGGGTTTCTACTGCCCAAAACCCAAGCCTATCAGCTATCCCCGGCACTAGGGTTTCCATTACCCAAAGCCCAAGCAGCTATCCAGCACACTGCCCATAGCCCAAGCCTATCAGATGGCAGGGACTAGGGTTCCCACTGCCCAAAGGCCAATCAGCTAACCAGCAGTAGGGTGTCCACTATTCAAAGCCCAGGCCTAGCAGCTATCCAGCACTAAGGTGTCCACTGCCAAAGCCCAAGTCTATCAGCTATGGCCAGCACAAGGCTGTCCACTGCCTAAAGCCCAGGCCTGTCCAGTCATCCAGCACTATAGGGTGTCCAATGTCCAAAGGCCAAATCTATCAGCTATCCCCAGCACAAGGGTGCCCACTGCACAAAGCCCAGGCCTATCGGTTATCTTGCACTATAGGGTGTCCACTGCCGAAAGCCCAAGTCTATCAGCTATCCCCAGCACTAGGGTGTCCACTGCCAAAATTCTAACCCAGCACCTCATCTACTTTGGAGACCAGTGGTCAACAGAGGATGAGTGGATGTCTGAAGGTGACTGAGTGTGACTGGTCATTGAAAAGAGTGGCAGACTGATGACCATGGCAGATGGTGGATCAAGGGCCAGGATATGTGGGCCATAAATGCGGAGAAAAGGCCTATGTGATGTACAGTACACAGTGCATACAAAGTAGCCTACTGCATTTTTACAGACATGCAATATTTTATGCACAAATATTAAAGTAGTCTAGTAATGGACTGATGTAATTAGGTGGTTTTAAATCCAACTTGCAATGCTTGTTTAAGTTATGTGAATAACAATTTCTATGGATGGAAACACTTGCAAATTCGGATCTGCCCTCTGATGCAAATATAATCTAATTTGCTTAAGTGGTGTTTGATATTTAATGCAAACATGAAATGTGGATGGAAGTTGGATGGAAAACTGCTTATTGCCATACTATAGACCTACAGTACTATTCCACACCCCTGCCCCCATACTTGATGACCCCTGTATTATAGTAAAAGGCATTATATGATATCATTTATGAACGTATCCTAAATGCAGAGCAGTACTTTACTTTGCTGTAATTTTCTTTGCCAATTTGTGATATGCTCAACGGGTGCGTCTAGCTATCAGCCATAGGGAACCATTGTATCAGAAATTTGCAGTGTCTATCCAATCATATGGACAGGGAGTCATTGGGTAGGCTTAGTGTTGTTTTGTCAGATTGGTTGTAACTAGAGCCATACAAAGAGCTTTCTGGCTTTGGTCATAGCCGGTCATAGCACTTTCCTATTGAATGCGGCATTTTGAAAGATTCCACCTCTAGGCCAGTGTTTCTCAAACTTTTTCAGACCGAGGACCACATTGCCCAAAAAATTTGTTTTCAGGGACCACCTGCCATTGCACCCCCTCGCCAAGTCACATGCTGCTACCCTTTAACCAAGTAATTTATAGAGTAGGCACTTCAAATGCTTTAATAAACAGTAAATTACAGGTCTGTCTCTTATATTCAGTGAACAACTAAGCCTTGGCCTTCAAATAATGACACAGGCTAAATTCACATATTGTCATAGTGATCAACTTCGGACCACCAGTGGTCCCCGGACCACTTTGAGAACCACTGCTCTAGGCTCTATCCATCATGGTCAGACTATACATTCTATGTTGTATTCTGGCTTGTTTGGCTATTCTCAGACCAAAATGGTTTGATTGGGAGGTGCGCGTAAGCATGTCCTGCCCATGATCTAATGTCTTTGAATTTCAATTTTCGTTTCCATATTTTGTCATATGAAATGTATTATTATGAAATGTAGCTGATCCTAAATATAGACTAGTACTAAACTCATGTACCTTACTTTGCTATACCAATGAAATTGTCAACAGCCTTGTCAGCACTGACCATGGACTTTGGATTGGAGACCTATGAATACCAATGCATAATTTTCCTTAATTTGGGACACCTCATACATTGAGGAATGTAGCACCCTGATTGTACATGGTACATTTACATATTGCTGGATTCAGCACAACCTCACCTTTCCAACAAGCCATACCATGTGTTTCTATGACATTCCCTGCCAAAACAAACACAAACTAAACAAAAACATTCTGCAAAGGTGTCCAATTTTTTCCATGTCCGCCTATTTTAGGTATGTGTTCTTAGGGCTCTAAACATTTACCTCACTCACGTCAGATCATGCGCTACGTAACTTTCGTAAGGCACTTCCGCGCAACGATCTGATGTTGAAGCCCATCAGAGAGATTTCAAGCCAGTTATCCTCTAACCGGACCAATCAGGTCCGCTGGCTGCTGTAGAGGGTGTGACGTAGCGAAGAAGCAACTGTTTTGAATCCAACCAATCCAACAAACGTAACGAGCGTCTTCGGTTGGCTTCGATGTGGTTGGCTGCAGTGTACGTCAATTAAATTGATGGACAAGCCGTTTGCCCAGTTAGATTCAAGGATTTCTGGCTCCTGAAATAATTTGTCTATCGCTGAATATCAGATGAACGCGCGTAGCGCTACATCTGACGTGAGTGAGGTAACTAAACATGGCATTTTATAAACTTTTGAAATAGAGTAGTATATACAGTACATGCCAAGTTTCAAAAGTCTCAGACCTTGTATTAAGATTCTGTATCAGTTTATATGTCTTAAGTCCCATTCGGGAAGGGTCCATTTTTGTTCCTTTTTTAGCTATGGGGTGTATGACAACATCTATGAATTGAACCATCTTTGCAGCAAAATATTTTTGTCCAAGAATCCGTTTCATGTATGGGAGACCTTAAAGATGAAGAAAAACATGGTTGGATTTTGTTTTACCACGGGTAGGGGTATCTCGAAAACTAAAGCACTTTTTGATGGTTTGTCACTAGACTATGTGTGTGTGTGTGTGTGTGTGTGTGTGTGTGTGTGTGTGTGTGTGTGTGTGTACAACATAACTCGAAAAGTACCACTTGGATTTGGATGAAATTGTCGGACAACTTTCGTGTAGGCCCATAAGAACTGATTCAATTTTGGGAGCACTCGTTAATCCAGAACACCATCTATGGCCACATTTTCTTGGCGGAGGTCTGCGCTCTCGGAGCGCTTTTCTAGTTACCTCCGCCGAGAGGTTGTTTTCGTCGGCGTGTGTGTGTGCGTGTGTGTACAAGTATGTTGTATTTGTCATCATGTAAAATTTATGTTGCAATGTTCCTGTTATTTTATGTTTCTATTCAGATTAGTATGCACGAATAGCCTATCGATTAGCCATAAGCCTTATCATATAAATGAAATAAATAAATATATATTATTATATATATATAATGTTCGTTTATAAATGATATATATATCATGTTCGTTTTGTAGAGAACGATATCGGTCTTCTAGACGTTTTTCACACAACGATATTTTACCATTGATTTGACCATTATCAAAGGCCAAATACCTATTACCGTTTTACACTGCACGATTTCATTTCGTGTTGTGTAAAACGTCTATGCGACCGATATCGTTATGTCCAAAACGTTCAATAACATTCAGGAGTGATCCGTAGCACATGCATCAGGTCATTGACAAGGTGAGTGGGACCATTTTTTTAAATTTTAAGTTGTTTAATTTTATCTACAGTATGCCTATGTAATATGCCTGTAGACTAACCTTTCGGCATGTGGTGCCAATAACATCGTTTGCGCACCAATCAACATGCCTGACCCATCAGATAAATCATTTAAAACTTCGTACTTGCGCATTATGCTATAGGCTACGTGCTGATTTGCATAAGGAATGTGCTCATTTTGTGTGCAAATAGACCTATGGATTCTTGTTATGCAACACACATAAAAGCACATAAACTAAGACCCCGTTTACACAAACTCAGATAACCATAAAGACGCACATGTTTCTCTGCGGTTGCACCTCTCTGTTACACTTACCCGAAGGTGAAGACGGAGAATCCCACAAACTCCGGGCAAGGTGGAGATGTCGGAGAACCTCGTCTTCAGAGATTTGTGTAACTACCCATAACCGGAGCTCTAGCACCAAAGACTGTTGGATCAAACGAGAAGCACCTACGTTCGCGCATAGCAGTTCTATTTTCACAAGGGGCACCACCTAGTTTTGAATGATGTCAGGACTTTTACCAATAAATCGTGTTTTATCAGTTAGGCCTATCAGGTTTTTTTGGCATGTATCGCTCATATTCTGTAAGTGTTAAACATGATTTCAAGACTAATGTTGTAAACTGTTACTGTTGGTATTTCTATCAGATGAAGCTGCCAGGCAGTAAATAGCCTACTAAAATTTCAAGTTGTTAGCGAGCTAACGCTAGCGATCTAGCTAACGTAATGTTTTACATTTATATTTGAGATTTAATTTATTGACAGCCTGCGGGTAACATCACTGAGTTCATTTTAACTGGACAGAGCAAACGTAAACATAGTTTACAGCAATATGTTAGGTTTGAGCAAAGTCCAAAACGACTAGCTTATAGTTAGCATATAGCTATGTCGTCATGGTAACTGCCAAACAAACCCTCTCTGTCTAAAGCTAAAAAGCAGACTTGGTTCATACAACATTGTTTTGCAGAGGAGCGATTGAATTGTCATTTGTTGGTTTCATTAATGATCACAGACAATATTATGGCACACATACATTAATATCATTCTATAATTTCTTAAGGGAAAATGTTAATGATGTGACGTAACGTTAATGTGACACTGCTGCTAATGCAGACCGAAACACTTCACGTTTGTGGCCATCTGCCACGATGTTGCTCCCTTGAAAGATCTTTGATAAAACTGTGACGTGGTGGTTAATTGTCACCGCCTTTCTTAGCCGTTTTTGATGTTTGTGTAAATGCGATTGTTTTCTTACTCGGGGGAGGGGAAGATAACCGGTTTCTCGAAGACCCGGGGTAGTGTAAACTAAGCATAAAGCACATAAAACCTAAACGGGTGGTGCGCCTGTGAAGGAGACGCATTTTACGCACTTTCCACTTTTCGCATACGCTATTCGCTGCAACCACTTGGCTGGCCTAATCGAGTTGAGGGTGGATGCCGGCGAAAAAACAAATCATCCCCCTTTTTAAAACGCACTTGTGCAGATACCAGTGGCGTAGCGTGGCTTTGCTGATCCACAAAGATATATATACGAACAAGAGATATATATATATACGGACAAGAGAGTATTGCCTTATTGCCACAGCACAGGTATTTGAAATTAAATATATATAGCCTATATCTTCGTGGATCAGCAAAAAAAAAAAAAAAAAAAAATATATATATATATATATATATATATATATATATATATATTTTGCTGTTGTTGTGTCCCCTTGTGTGTTGTTAGTGGTTGTGTTTATTTATGCGTATCTGTCTATAGCAGGGGTGGGCAATTATTTTGGCCGAAGGGCCACATTGGCTTTTGGATTTTGACTAACGGGCCGGGTGTTAACCGTAAACCGGTTGATGCCGGTAAATTGGCAAGTCTTAAATCAGTAGCCCCACTTTCTTCAGAGGACATGTTAACATGCAGGGTTAAAAGGGGAATTTGTATTTCATGAATACAACAAATTTGATAATTTAGGCCAAGGTCTCCTTGGCTAAAAGATAAATTATTCTACTTTGGGAAGGCTCCACGGGCCGGATTAAATAGCTCAGCGGGCCGCATGTGGCCCCCGGGCCTTAGTTTGCCCAGGCCTGGTCTATAGCCTACCTGACCTCAAGACAAGTTTCCCTTTGGGACAATAAAGTTAAACTGAATTGAACTGAACTGAAGTAGCCTAATGAAAGGAATGAATAATGACTAAAATATCCAACTTTCTCTTGCGCGTCTCTCTCTCTCTCTCTCTCTCTCCCAAGGTACGCACAAGGCGTACGCCTGGAGGCGCCTCTACGGAAAGCTTATCAGGCAGAAAATTTTAACTCTCTGCTCGCACATATTTTGGAAAAGTAGCGTTACGAGATCCAGAATAACTAACATCATAAATCCTAGCTCTCAGAGCTACCCCCACCCTCGCCACATGCCTTCTTCGTGGTAATAATCTATTGCAGTTGACCATTATCAACCACATAGCCTACTGGTAGCAGCAGGCTATCCATTTATAAATCTGATCAAAGAGCCGCTCGCACGCCTAAATGTCTGCCCCAGTGACGATTTTTTTTTTTTTTTTTTAAATTAGGGTGTCCATGTAGGTCCGTTGGTCCGTGTACCTTCTGTTCATTTGATTTTCAACTACGAAACAAAATCGTTTTTCGTGTAGCAGGTAAAACAGCAAAGGTGTCGTTTCCATGGTCCATACCTTCTGTTCATTTGTTTTTCAATTCTAAACACAAAAATCCAAAACAAAAAAACGCATGTTTAATGCATAGAAATGGAGTAAGTTTTTTTCGTTTAATCAACATCAAAGATCCCACCCACCCTTCACATGCACTGTTCACTCTCCTACCATCTGGCAAGTGCTACAGCATTAGGCCTATGCGTTGTAGAACCACCAGACTCAGCAACAGCTTCTTCCGATCTGCTAAACTCGCTCCTGAGAGCAAGACCGTAATTTCAGTCTTCAAATCAATAAGGGCATATAGGCCTATAGTCCAAGTTCGCACTGAATACAGTAGTTCCTTATTTAAACAAAGTCCAGTATGTCGGTTAAGGCCCTCACTACACTAGGCCTTAATGGTCGTCTCAATTTAATATGCTACGTTCGCAATTGATGACTTGGGAAAATGGAAATTAAACATGAAAACCACCAACACCATTAGAATTCTAAATTACGCTTCTCTTAAACATGGTCCACAGATTGCGCGAGGCGAACCTTGCTACAAGAGCTTCAAGTTAAGTCAAGTTCTCCTGAATAAAGAATGGATGATGATCATGCACATGTGATAGACACACAGCACAAGAGAAAATTATTGTGCTGTTCTGCATTCTGCGCAGCCGCATATTTGAAGTAGGCCTAGTCAGGGAGCCAAAGTCTGAAAAGCTCAAGAAAATAGGTTGAACCTCACACCGTCTGTTAAACTTTCTATTTGTGTTTTTATATCGCCCAAAAAGTTGTCCCCATTTTAGTGTATGCACCCTTCATATTATCAGAAAACTTTGAATACCCCCCCCTAAATCCTCAGTAGCTGTCAAAAAAAATACACTCCAGATGCACAGAATGTTTTAACTAGCCAACATTAACTACAACTACACAACTACATGTTTTAACAACATTAACTGGAAAAAAAATACATAGGCCTATATGATTTTCTCTCCATTTAGTAGGCATTTTCTCAATATTTTCTTTACTTTACTTCATTGTCAATTAACTATTCTCACAAGTCAATATGCCATTCTCTTCACTAATTTGTATAGGCCTAGTCATTACACATAAAAAAATAGAAAAAAAAAAAATAGAAAATCCAACCAGAATCAGTGGAAATGGGATGATTTATAGTTGGACTATCAATTGACAATTAACAAGCTCAACAAGCCATGTTTTCACATACTGGAAATAGGCCTATAACTATTCCGAGAAGATACTGCACATTGGCAAAAGATTAACTTCGTATAGGCTATCTCCATCTCTCGCCTAGTATGAATAACACTGAGTCAAAGTTTATAAAACAGGTTGAATTTTGTTTGTATGTGCCCTGGATCAGAGGTTATGGCACTTTGAACATAATGAGGACTTGATTATCAGCACTTTTTCTTTATTTATTTGTTGGTATATAAAAATATAAGTATTCCTAGTCACCATCCCACAAAGTCTTCCACAATGCTCTTGCACTCCCTTTCCTCTTTGAGACACCCAACCAACAGAAAAAAAACAGAAAATATCTGCATATGGTATGATTCAGACTTGTACTTGAGGTTTGTGGTGTTCAAAGTGAACAGTGCAGGAGAGAGAGTGCAGTTCCACGTGGACATCCAGTAGGCTATGTCATTCTGACTTTTCAGAGTAGCCAAAAATGGTATTGAGGCTCTAAACCTGTTGATTACAAACTAGAATTGAAATCATCACTGATCCCATTATTTTGGTTGAATTTTTATAAACTTTTGAAATAGAGTAGTATATACAGTAGAGACCAAAAGTTTGGGCACACCCCTTCATTCAATGCGACTCATTTATTTCCAGGACAATTTATATTGTAGATTCTCACTAAAGGCATCAAAACTATGAATGAACACATAAAATTATGTACTTAACAAAAAAGTGTGAGGTTATGACAAAATTTTGGACCTGAACCCGATCAAGATGGTTTGGGGTGAGCTGGACCGCAGAGTGAAGGCAAAAGAGCTGACAAGTTCTTAGCTTCTCTGGGAATGAATAACTGTTCAAGACAGTTGGAAAACCATTTCAGGTGACTACCTCTTGAAGCTCATCGAAAAAATAAAAAGAGTTCAAAGCAGTTATCAAAACAAAAGAACGATACTTTGATGAAACAAGAATATAAAACATTTATTCAGTTATTTCACACTTTTTTTTATAAAGTACATAATGCCACGTGTTCATTCATAAGTCTCTTTATTTTGTAGATTGTCACTGAAGGCAACAGTCATGAAAAGTATATAATTTAATGGGAAAGTGTGTCCAAACTTTTGGTCTGTACTGTATGAGTATACAATTTGGTGAAAAGTATGACACATGGACTGATGGATGATGGGGGAATAGTTAATTGCCGGCAATTAAGTAAATATGAAAATATTTGGACAAAGTGAGAACATCAGAATTTTTTTGTACATACTGTAACTAATGAGAAATCATATTGCAATGTGTTTTAAGAATTTTCTATTTAGTGGATGTTGTCAGCACATGTGTTTATGGATAGTCACTGAAGATTTGAAGGGAAAAAAATCACATTTTTCATTTTCTTACACTTTACACTGTATCCACTAATATGGGCACTATTATTGGTTGTTAGGGTCACAATTAACAGAAAAAAACACAAATAAAAACTATAACAGACCAACTTTGGCTCCCTGACTACTAGGCTATGTTAACTGAGGACTCCACAGGTAACAAGAGTAAGAGTATTGCCAGTATTGCCATGGTCTTTTAAGCTGACAAAAGTATTTTGTATTGCAAAATCACAAGATTTATAGGCCTAGCTGACATGGAGCACTCACAGAATAGTCAATGGCATTTTGTAGCACTGAAATGATTGTTATAACAACCTGTTGAAATACAACAGAATGCAGGATATTGCATCAGAATATTGCATGGTGCAATATGAAATGATCCCAGAGGGTGAGCATAGTTTTTGACCCTTTGAACAATCCTGGCTACAGCCTTGCACCCAATCATTGAGAAATATAAACATTATATAGGCTAACACATTGATATAGAACTACTTTTTAGTTAAGTATTTTCACAACAATTACTTACGTACTTTCACTTAAGTAAAGAAAAAAAAATGACTTTCACTTTAATAGGATAGGACAGCAATATTAATTCCATAGGGTATTCAAGCTTCTTGTAGCATCCATAACAATAATAGCATTCATGACAATAATAACATAAATAACAACAATGATTTACTTCCAGCTATGGCAGAATTACAACTGACACAAAAGAAAAGAAGAGGACCTCATGTCCTATACTTAGTTCTAGATGATATGCTGGACGAAGTAAAGGTTAGTAAAATAATTTGTAGCCTAAAACAACGGAGTAAATTGTTGCTTGAATTTCACTTCCTGCTGAATTTTGTTACGGCACTCTTTTAAATTCTAGGGGTCAGGGTAGCGTAACAGAAAAACAGAAATGAAATCCCAAAGCACAATTGACTTAAACAAGAATAAGTATTTATTTTACATAGAAAACAGAAAGCATATTCACTTCAGGAGAGGGAAAGGCCAAAATAACAAACCAACAGAATCTTGCTTAAGGAGTGGAACTAACTTACCTAAGAAATAAGGAAACAAATTAACAACAGAAAATTACCCTCACTCCCTAACTAGCCAAAAACAGGAGAAAATAGTAAATATCAAATAAAATGGCACCCAACTCCCTACGGCTTTCAAATACCCAAATCAAATAACTAAATGAGAAAAAGAAAAGAAACAAACAAACAATGAGACAAATAAATGTACAAAAAGTGGTAGGCTTATGGCACACCACAAGAGCAACAGAGCACAGGAGCACAAGAGCAACAAGAACCTCAGTAGCAACAACAAGCGGTCTGAGGTGGGAGAGGAGAGAATCTCCAAGTGAAGAGGGCAGCCAGGCTTAAGTACACCATCTTGTTGTCTTCTCAGCCAATCAGGCCCAGGCTGGGTTAACAGGCAAAGCTCCGCCCCCAATTAACTTGATTGCCTGTTCACAGGAGGGAGCAGAGAGAGACACACAGAGGAAAGCACAGGCAGCATACAATACACATACATACAATACACACACTAACCAACAGACAATACAATCATTAATACAATAAAGAAATATGTCTAAGGACATAACACCCCCACCATTAGATTACAAACAGAGGTTTGTAAAGACATAACATCACCAGTAACTTACAAACATGTTTGTAATAAAAAAAAAGATGGAGAAAATACTCACACAACATAATCCCTAAATGTCAGCACCATGGGCACGGGACAGGGCGTCAGCAATAACATTCTCTGCACCCTTCTTGTGTCGGATGTCCAGGTTGTACCCCTGAACAATTAAAGACCAGCGCATTAAACGCTGATTGGCGTTAGACATACGGGACAGAAAAACAAGAGGATTATGATCAGTGAAGACAACAATGGGAGTAGAGCTACCTCCAAGATATACCTCAAAATGCTGAAGTGCCAACAGCAGAGCGAGAGCTTCCTGCTCTATTGTGCTATACCTCTGCTGGCACTTTGAAAATTTCTTTGAGAAGTAACAGATGGGATGGTCAATGCCCACCTCGTCTTCCTGTAAAAGGACTGCACCAGCACCCAGAGCACATGCATCTACCTCTAACTTAAACGGCAGACCAAAATTGGGAGCGGACAGAACTGGAGCATGACAAAGGAGATCCTTCACAGCATCAAATGCAACCATACACTCAGGACTCCACTCAAACTTCTCCTTACAACTAAGGAGGTTGGTTAAAGGGGACACAATGGCAGAAAAATTTGGGCAAAACCCACGGTAGTATCCAGCCATTCCCAAAAAGCGGCGAAGTTCGCGCTTATTGGATGGCACAGGAAAATCAATGATGGCTACTACCTTGGCCTCAATAGGCCGAACTTGGCCTTGTCCCACCTGTTTACCTAGATAGGTGACAACTGCCTTTGCAAACTCACATTTTGCTAGATTTAGCGTGAGTGTAGCACCAGCAAGCCTTCTGAACACAAGGTCCAGTAACTTAACATGTTCGTCCCAGCTATCAGAATACAAGTCCAGGTCATCAAGGTACGCCTCACATTTTTGCACTCCTGCCAAAACTCTCTGCATTAGACGTTGAAAAGTGGCTGGAGCATTCCGCATCCCAAAAGCCATTACAGTGTACTCCATGAAGTCGTCAGGTGTTACAAATGCAGAGATCTCAGATGCACGGGGTGTAAGAGGTACCTGCCAATACCCCTTCAGGAGGTCGAGCTTAGTGACATAGCAAGCAGATCCTACCCTATCCACACAATCTTCCATGCGTGGAAGAGGAAAAGAGTCAGGCCTGGTGACGCTGTTTACCTTACGGTAATCAGTGCAGAACCTATAGGTGGAATCAGGTTTCGGCACCAAAAGACAGGGAGAGCTCCAGGGACTTTGGCTTGGTTTGGCAAACCCATTCTCAACAAGATAGCCAACCTCAGTCTTCATCACCTCACGTTTGTGTGGATTCACTCTGTAAGAATGCTGCTTGATTGGTAGACTGTCACCCACATCAATGTCATGACACAGCACATTGGTTTGAGACGGGACATCAGAGAACAACATAGGATACCTCTCCAACAGTGACACTAGGTCTCTGCGCTGGGGCTCAGGAAGATGGGCAAGATGGCCAGATAAGTCACCCAACACAGCAGAGTTCTGGAGACGGACACAGGGAGTCTGGGCATCACCAACAGTCAACCCATCCTCCTCAGGACTGTAGAGAGATGGAGATGAAGACAGAGACACAACAGCAGATGAAACTGGCACAGACACAGGCGAAAGCTTAGATGCAGACACATTTCTTGCAATATAAGGCTTTAACATATTAATGTGACATACCCTAGTCTTTCGACGACGATCAGGGGTATTCAGCACATAGTCTGTGTCACTGAGTTTCTTTTCAACTAAGTAGGGTCCAGAGTACTTGGCTTGTAAGGCTGAGCCAGAGACAGGAAGAAACACTAGGACAGAGTCACCTGGTTGGAAACTGCGGGTAACACTCTTCTTGTCAAACTGCCTCTTCATCCTGGACTGGGACAGTTCCAGGTTGGCCTTCGCAACATCACAGGCAAGATGCAGTCTCTTCCGGAAAGAATCCACGTACTCTGGAACAGACACAGGGGTTGGCTGGACAGACAACAACTGTTCACTTAACAGTTTTAGAGGGGCACGAACATGGTGGCCAAACACAAGTTCTGCGGGACTGAAGCCTAGGAATTCTTGCACAGCCTCACGTATAGCAAACATCAGTAAAGGCAGACCCTCTGCCCAGTCCCTTCCTGCTTTTACAGCATATGCACGCAACATAGTTTTCAAAGTTTGGTGAAATCGTTCCAAGGCTCCCTGCGACTCAGGATGATAGGCACTTGACATTTGATGTTTCACCCTCAACAATCTCAAAACTTGCGCAAACAACTTTGACGTAAAGTTTGACCCCCTATCTGTTTGGATAACTCTAGGTAGGCCAAATATGGAGCAGAACTTCACAATCTCTCTTGCCACAAACTTGGCTTTGATACTTCGCATGGGGATGGCTTCAGGGTAACGGGTGGATGCACACATAATGGTCAACATATATATGTGTCCAGAAGAAGACCTAGTCAATGGGCCAACGCAATCAATAATGAGCCGTTCAAATGGCTCGGTCACTGCAGGAATAGGTTGGAGTGGGGCAGGTGGAATAACCTGGTTTGGTTTGCCTGCAAGTTGGCATGTGTGACAGGAGCGGCAGTAACTAGCCACAGCAGACTTCAATCCAGGCCAGAAGAAGTACTTGGCGATCCGTTGGAAGGTTTTATTGACCCCTAGGTGACCAGACAAGGGATGATTATGGCCCAACATCAAAACAAGGTCTCGGTAACCTGTTGGAAGCACCAGCTGGTATACGGCATTCCAATCTGCATCCACGGCTTGGGGTGTCCACTTGCGCATAAGCACTCCTCCATCCCAGAAGAAGTTGGTGCCTGTCACAGGTAGTTTCTCCTTTTCTACTGCAGCCTCAATACAGTGAAGTAAAGAAGGATCAGACCGTTGTGCAACACCCAGTTGATCTCTGCCCATGTTCAAAGCAGGTGGGGCTTTGAGAGGCACATCTGAAGGATCAAAGACAGAGAGGTCAGGCTCAACAGTCAGTTTATATTCAACAGTCTCACCAGATGGAGCCAGGAAGGAATCAGACAGGTCCAGAACATCTTCAAATTTCCGTGCTTGTGAGCGTGTCACAGCACACGCTGGAAACACAGTGGGAAACTGCTTGGATAAAACTGCACAGGTAGAGGGAGTGTCAGATACAATGGGGCCTTCAGGCCCCAAAACTAGGCCTAGGAACACCCACAGTCATTAACTCCACTTCACGTAAACGAAGAATCTGTGTTTCACGCTCCTGCTTCTTAATCTCTAGGTCCAACTCTTTAAGCTGCAGTGCTAGCGTAGGGTCATAACGGGGTATGGGAGACCCATGAATGGTGACGGGCTTTGCTTCAGCGCCCTCCACTGGACCAGCAGCAGCCTCAGCAGCAGCAGGAGGAGCCTCAGCAGCAGCAGCAGCAGGAGCCGCCTCAGCAGCAGCAGGAGGAGGAGGAGGTGGAGGCACATCAGATGTCTGCTCAGACTCATCAGGCAATATGCCTTGCCTACGTAACTCATTATAGAGCTGTTCTTTAATGACACCCTTTTTAGCATAGCGTGCGACACGAATATCAAAGAAATCTGCAACCTGCAGCAAGTCATCTTTACGACACAGATTAAACTGTTCCGAGCTAGGAAACAATGTGAAAGCAATCAGATCAAAAGACATGATACCGTCCTCCCTCACCTAAAGAAAACAGCCAGACAAACACAACTTAGCTTCCCAATTAGGCAAACATCAGACAACAGCTCAACATAGCCAATTTCACAAAAAGAAAGTCAAGAAAAAGATAAGTTTGACGAGCCCCAATTCTGTTACGGCACTCTTTTAAATTCTAGGGGTCAGGGTAGCGTAACAGAAAAACAGAAATGAAATCCCAAAGCACAATTGACTTAAACAAGAATAAGTATTTATTTTACATAGAAAACAGAAAGCATATTCACTTCAGGAGAGGGAAAGGCCTGAGCAACAGAGCAACAACAACCTCAGTAGCAACAACAAGCGGTCTGAGGTGGGAGAGGAGAGAATCTCCAAGTGAAGAGGGCAGCCAGGCTTAAGTACACCATCTTGTTGTCTTCTCAGCCAATCAGGCCCAGGCTGGGTTAACAGGCAAAGCTCCGCCCCCAATTAACTTGATTGCCTGTTCACAGGAGGGAGCAGAGAGAGACACAGACAGAGGAAAGCACAGGCAGCATACAATACACATACATACAATACACACACTAACCAACAGACAATACAATCATTAATACAATAAAGAAATATGTCTAAGGACATAACAATTTGTCATGCATGTTCTTTCAACATGATTTTTATGCATGTTGTAGCAAAGCAAAAGAACATGTCCTCCTCCTCCTGTTCACCCCTCTCCCAACCCTGGGAGGCCAAGGGGAAAGAAGGGTGGACGGCAAAAGGGGAGCCAACCCACAGAGCCAGTGACCAGGGGTCCCCCTGATCAGGAGGAGCTGACTCCTGAGCTGACTCCTGAAATATTCTTTGGTAAAGCAAAACATAAGTTGTCTTTTTGTGTCATTCTCTTATAATTTCACATCATGTCCGTAGATGGAGGAAAGATGCTACTTTTCAAATTTCATTGTCATCCAGTCCTTATATGGCATGACGGCATGTTTCACAGAGAAGTTTTACCACAAATAAATTCAATTACATTACATTTTAAGAGTCTATGGGAATGGGGGGTGGGCGGTTGTCATTTTATCGGAAGGAGGAAAGTGAATGTATTGGAAAACCTTATTCTGTGATGACACTGTCCACTCTCCTGCGTGTTTGTGTTTGAGTAGAGAATGAACTGGATGGAGTGAATCTGTAGTGGCTACCTCTGTTCTCTTCTGATTGGATTTATGTGTAAATGTCTATCTGAAATGTCTACTTTGGTCTTATTAGAAAACAACCTGGCGAGGCTATCTTGCGAAGTTGAAGTGGGATGTCAGCCATCGTCATCTTCCTCTTCCGCCATGTCTTGGTCGATCCGCCAACAGAAATCATCAGATAGTTGGAGACAGGCCAGGACACAATATGTGATGTGGCTCATTGAGGCAGAGGCCACTGGCAAGCCCGTATGTAACCACTGTGGGCAGCCTGCCATAATAAGGTAATTTTAAATGCTATTATTTTCGATAAAACAAAGGCTAGGTGTGGTCTTACAACCTCCAACTACTTGGAAAACACAGACTATGTACTTACAAGATTACACTCTTGCACTTGCACTGTCAATTAGGTTTTTTAGCATATCACCTCTCCTACTAAGGCATGTCTACTTCCCACTTCCCTGAGCCCTGAATGGTTAATAGCAGATCATTACAATCTGCATTGCAAATTTGTGTCTGTCAACCACAGTAATTACTCCATTTGAACCATAACTTTTCATCAGGTGCCAGGAGTGTCTGCCTGGGCAGTGGTATTGCTGGGATTGTGATCACCAGCACCACAATCGAGCACCACTGCATAATCGTGAGACGATAGCAGATGGCTATTTCCGGCCCATCCCTCCAACCCTAGTGTATATACTAGGGATGGAGAGGGACGCACGGTAGAATACCAAAAAGGTTTGCAGCATAGCAATGATCTAATTTGAAATGCAAAATGCATAAATACAATGGAGTAGGAAAATATTCAATATATAGCCTTTATTAATGTTTTTTTTCTTGGCAGAATGCATTTTGCCCACATTACAGCCAGCATTTTGTAGTTGCCGGGGCAGTGCCAAAGCAGTGGAGGCCATGTTGCCTGTAATTCTCATTACAATGAATGGTAAAGTAATCAATTCACACATTTGTATTGGTCTCAGAAGTCTATTAAGCTCAACCGTTTTAACTTACATATATTTCCCTCACAGGACGGTATGACCTGCACACGCCCCAGTACACCTGCTCAGGCTGCCACCAAAAGTGGCAGCCTGACACAAAAGCCCTGATGCACAGTGGCTATTGGCCTGCCACTATGCATGGAAACACACTTTACAGTTTGGATGTGCTGAAGTCATTCAGAGACCTTAAGACAATCTCGCCTGCCTTTTCCAGGCAGGCATTTGCCCGTCTTCTGGAGCAGCGCACATGGAATGCAGGAAGAGTAGGACATGTTTGATTGGTTTTGTTCTGCTTTTTACTGTAAAAAAAAAAATGAAGTGTATAAGTTATGTATTTTTTATATATATATTTACAGACTGGTCACATTAATGGAGATGCTCTCCAAAGGAGCTTTTTGGAATTTGAATATGCGTCTTTCCTGAAGCAGCAGCAGACCAGTTCTCCTGCATTCCAGTGCCCTGCCTGCACTCCAGACATGCTTGCGGTTTGCATTGATGGCAACTGCAAGCTGTACCGTTTCCGCAGAAATGGGAGGTGGGTTAATGTGAACCTTGTATGTCTGGCATTTCATAATTGTCATATCTACTAAGACTTCATTTTTCTGATTTCATTTTCTCCTCACAGTCAATCAGAGGCAACAGCATTTTTCAATGATGCATTTATTGCTGACGACAGCAAGGTGGAGGAATTTCTCCAAACAATGTTGAGGAGTGTCAAACATGTTACTACAGACTTCATAAATCATAATTGTTATAAATATATATATATATTTTTTTTTTTCGAAAAAGGTAAAAAGTAAATTCAAACTCTACATATGTTGTAACTGAATGTTGGAAGTTGTAGCCTATAATTCTGATTAAAATATAAAGTTCCTTTATGTTTTGTCGTATTTCTCAGACACCAGGAAAAGCATCATGCGGGATGTCACAGTGGGCTGCTGCAAGGGAGTGCGCCAGAAAGGCGCAAAAATTGGATGAAGAGGGGATGATGGTGGCCACTTGCAGGCATGGCTACCTGTTGAGGGCCCTGAATATGTATAGGGGGAGGTCTTTGCCTACCCCCTATATTTGCAAAAGGACATGTCACAGGCCCAATTTATGGCCTGTGACGTTGCCTGCAAATACTGGCCATACCTCCAGAGGGTCAGCAACCATCACCCACACCTGAAACCGCTGCTCCAGATGAAACCACTGCTGAGTGTGATGCATGCTCGTGCTCACGCAACAAAATGTGAAGTAAGTTTTAGATTTGGTTGCATTTTTTTCCACATTGACGGGACAATGGAGTAGTGGTCCACATGTATCGGAATCACCAAACGTTCAAATTCATGGCATGATGTGGCTAGAAAACTGCATCAGTTTGTTATTTCACAATCGAAACATTCTCTCCCAGATCATCTGGAGTGGCAGGAACCAGGAGAGAGCAGGGCTAACGGCAGGGGAAGAAGTGGAACAGGTGAACAGCTACCTCTCCCGCTGCGCACTGACCACAAAATACATGTCAAAGTCAGGTATGGTTTCCTTTCCTGAAAATACACACTGCAATGTCATACAAACAAATTTTTAATGTACTGCATTTTGGTTTCTGTTCATTTATAACAGCACGTTTGGATATGCTGACTGTGCATGCCATGGGGTGGAACCGGCAGAAGGATGGCAAGCTCCACCACCTCCTGTCGTCTAAATATTTACAGGCAAGTGGAATCATTGTAATAAATCTGATAAATGACGGTATAAATCACATGTACAGTAATACTATCCAATTTCAAAATTACAGCAAACATATAAAATATTGTCAAATGTTTTCAAATGTGCTGTGACTTCCAGAATTTCACATGATTACAGTATATGTTCCTCCTAAAAGCTCACTGGTTTCAACATTGATATAATTCTGGGATATAATCCTCAGACATGCCAAAAAGCCAGTGAGGAGAAAAAAAATTGGACACTCTAAAAATTCAGCACGGTGAGGCCAAAATAACAGAGTGGACCAATGACATGAAGAACTGGGCAGCTCAGGGTAATATAGAATGCCAACATTAATGTTCATTGTTTCATATCTGACATTGTTATGCCATTTAAGACAAAATAGTGTCATTGTACTTGTAGACACACAAGGGTCTGCACTGACCAAGCTGCAGCACTCGATTGAGGGGCTTCATCTGAGTGTGAAGCAGAGGAAGGTGAACCTCTACAGAAACACCGGTATGAATCAACTATTTGAAGGAAATCTATTCAAATCATTTTCACAACTCCAGGATCAATTTGGTTTACCCCAAAGCGATCTGTACAGATATCTACAAATCAGACACTACATTACAAAACATACTGACTGGGACATTATCAAGCAAGGCCCCACTAATATTGAAATGCATTTCATACATATATTACAATAACTCCTACCAACAAAACATCAAGTGTCTCTGATAACACTTTACAGATCAAAGGAGAATGGGAAATGGAGCTCAATGTCACTATAGAGGATGATAAGTGGGAGAATATATGCTCTGAAAGGGGGAATGGGAGCCAACTGTGGAAGGAATTTGATTGGAAAGTAAAGATAAGGTTTTTTAGTACCCATTTAAATGTCAAATAATAAATATAATAACAAGTGTTGGAGAGATTGTGGGATGCCTATATATTCTGGGTTTGTCCCAAAATACAGACAATCTGGAGAAACATTAAAGATGAATTGGAAAAAAAATATGGGTATTAATTTACCTCTGGACCCTGTGTAGTTCTTATTGGACAACATGGCAGAACAAAATTTGACTTAAGACCAATGTTATATTTTACATATCCTTTTGATGACTGCTTGGAAAATGATAACAATTCTGGATGCAGCCCGACCCTCCCACAATATCTGAATGGACACAGAAAATTAAACAGGTCCAAATGATGGAAAATATGACGCTATTCTACAGCTGTAGATAGATAGTTAGATAGTTGAAAAATAGATATGCCCATGTATTTTTTATACCTTCGTATTTTATTTTACTTAACAGCATGTCAGTCTAGCTGATTGTAAATTATGTTTGTCTCTTTTTTTGTTTCTTAGTTTTATTATGTTTTTAAATCATTATAGTGCATGCAAAGCAATGCACTATATTGTTATTCGGTGGCTTCTTATTATTATTATAGTGCATGCAAAGCAATGCACTATATTGTTATTCGGTGGCTTCTTATTATTACAGTGCATGCAAAGCGATGCACTGTACTGTTCTCCGTTGGCTTCTTCTTCTTTTTATTATTACAGTGCATGCAAAGCGATGCACTGTACTGTTCTCCGTTGGCTTCTTCTTCTTTTTATTATTACAGTGCATGCAAAGCGATGCACTGTACTGTTCTCCGTTGGCTTCTTCTTCTTTTTACAGTGCATGCATAGCGATGCACTGTCTTGTTATCCGTTGGCTTCTTCTTCTTATTACAGTGCATGCAAAGCGATGCACTGTACTGTTCTCCGTTGGCTTCTTCTTCTTTTTATTACAGTGCATGCAAAGCGATGCACTGTACTGTTCTCCGTTGGCTTCTTCTTCTTTTTATTATTACAGTGCATGCATAGCGATGCACTGTCTTGTTATCCGTTGGCTTCTTCTTCTTATTCTTATTACAGTGCATGCAAAGCGATGCACTGTACTGTTCTCCGTTGGCTGCTTCTTCTTTTTATTACAGTGCATGCAAAGCGATGCACTGTACTGTTCTCCGTTGGCTTCTTCTTCTTTTTATTATTACAGTGCATGCAAAGCGATGCACTGTACTGTTCTCCGTTGGCTTCTTCTTCTTTTTATTATTATTATTCTTCAATGCTCGCTTTTTCTCAATAACCGTTTCACCTAGAAACTTCATTCAAACTTCATCTCGTAGGTCTCGATTTGTGTTGTTATGCTATGACATTTCACTTTTCTACTATTTTTACTTTTTCTACTATCTGCGATAAACGAGCGAAAAAAAGTGCTTTTTTTCACAAATTATGGAATTTTCAGAGTTCCACAACAGAATTCTACTTCCTATTGTTGCTACCTTAACTACTGTAAACATTATATTGTTGCTTTCTTGACTACTGTAAACATTCCAGAGAACTTTCAGCAGACTAGTGGAACTTCTAGGATTCTATTTCCACGAACATTCTGTTATCTGCTGTATTAACCTTTCCACTTCATTTCTATTAACCTAATGGGCTATTTAAGCTTATTTCACTTCCATTTGCTGAGGCAAAGGGCTCGCGAGCGAGCCTCTTTGCCTTTTCCCTCTTCTACTGTCTTTTTCTTTTCAATTCTCTGTATCATCTATTCAACTTTTAACAACTATTTCATCTTTGCCATTTTTTTCTTTGATTCTCTATATTATCTGTTCATCTTTTGGCAACTATTTACGTCTTCACCTTTTTGTCTTCAATTCTCTTCAATTATCTATTCACTTTTTCATCGACATTTTACATTTTTGCCTATTTCCCTTCAACTTTTTGCCAACTTTTTACTGTACATCTTTGCCTTTTTCTCTTCAATTCTCTGTATTATCTCTTCAACTTTTTGGCAACCTTTCAGGCCTAGCCTACATATTTGCCTTTTTTTCTCTTCAATTCTCTGTATTATATTCAACATTTTTTGCAACTTTTTTTCCACATCTTTTCCTATTTCAACTATTTCCTATTTCAACATTTTTAAACAAATTTACACAAAGCAACTTTTTATGTAATCATCAACAACGAACCATTTGACGCAGCCAAAGGCTGCGTCCACCTTTATCACTAATTTAACTACTGATACGGGCCATGTTCATTCGAACTGTCATCAACTATCTTTTTTTTTTTCAACTATTCAATAATCACCCATTCATCAACATTAACAATAGCCACTGCTAACAACTCCCATGATGACCTAGCAATATATCAACCAACAAGATCAATGTAGCAACCAACATATCCGCCCTCGCAATGGCCTAGTAACAACCTCAGACACCCCTATGGCAATTGACATAGCAACCAACATGCTAAACAGCCTAGCAACTGCCTCCAGCAGCCTTGCAATGTGTTTAGAACCACTCCATCAATAATGATATAGCAATGAACATGGCAACCAACATGATCAACGTAGCAACCAGCATAGCAACCTACATGTCCACCCTAGCAACTGCCGAACAACAACCTTAAGCACCAATGCCACCTTCCAGGAAGCACTTCCACAATGACCTAGCAATGAACATTGCAACCAACATGATCAACGTAGCAACCACCATAACTTACCTGGCAACAGCCTAGCAACAACCTCAAGAAGCCCTGCAATGTCCTAGGAAACGCTTCCACACTGATGACCAAGCACTAGACATAGCAACCAACATGATCAATGTAACAACCAGCATGGTAACCACCATATCCGCCCTAGCAACGGCCTAACAACAACCAAAAGTACCCTTGCAATCAACATAACAACCAATACAGCAACCAGCACCATTTTCTTTTTTTTCAACTATTCAACAACATGATCAAGGTAGCAACATTTTCTTTGCTACTTGACTAGTAACTTTGATTGCCTAAACAAGTTTCCTCTTTACTCTACTTTTCTTCTACGATCACTTTCTAAGTGTATTTTTTTTAAACGTTTGCATGCACTGTGTAATTCCTTGGAATTGCAAATCTAGTTATTATTATTATTCTTCAATGCTCGCTTTTTCTCAATAACCGTTTCACCTAGAAACTTCATTCAAACTTCATCTCGTAGGTCTCGATTTGTGTTGTTATGCTATGACATTTCACTTTTCTACTATTTTTACTTTTTCTACTATCTGCGATAAACGAGCGAAAAAAGTGCTTTTTTTCTCAAATTATGGAATTTTCAGAGTTCCACAACAGAATTCTACTTCCTATTGTTGCTACCTTAACTACTGTAAACATTCTATTGTTGCTTTCTTGACTACTGTAAACATTCCAGAGAACTTTCAGCAGACTAGTGGAACTTCTAGGATTCTATTGCCACGAACATTCTGTTATCTGCTGTATTAACCTTTCCAGTTCATTTCTATTAACCTAATGGGCTATTTAAGCTTATTTCACTTCCATTTGCTGAGGCAAAGGGCTCGCGAAGCGAGCCTCTTTGCCTTTTCCCTCTTCTACTGTCTTTTTCTTTTCAATTCTCTGTATCATGTATTCAACTTTTAACAACTTTTTCATCTTTGCCATTTTTTTCTTTGATTCTCTGTATTATCTGTTCAACTTTTGGCAACTATTTACGTCTTCACCTTTTTGTCTTCAATTCTCTTCAATTATCTATTCACTTTTTCATCGACATTTTACATTTTTGCCTATTTCCCTTCAACTTTTTGCCAACTTTTTACTGTACATCTTTGCCCTTTTCTCTTCAATTCTCTGTATTATCTCTTCAACTTTTTGGCAACCTTTCAGGCCTAGCCTACATATTTGCCTTTTTTTCTCTTCAATTCTCTGTATTATATTCAACATTTTTTGCAACTTTTTTTCCACATCTTTTCCTATTTCAACTATTTCCTATTTCAACATTTTTAAACAAATTTACACAAAGCAACTTTTTATGTAATCATCAACAACGAACCATTTGACGCAGCCAAAGGCTGCGTCCACCTTTATCACTAATTTAACTACTGATACGGGCCAAGTTCATTCGAACTGTCATCAACTATCTTTTTTTTTTAACTATTCAATATCACCCATTCATCAACATTGACAATAGCCACTGCTAACAACTCCCATGATGACCTAGCAATGTACATAGCAACCAACAAGATCAATGTAGCAACCAACATATCCGCCCTCGCAATGGCCTAGTAACAACCTCAGATACCCCTACAATGTCCTGGGAACCAGTTCCACAATGATGACATGGCAACTGGCATAGCAACCAACATGCTCAACATGGCAAACAGCATAGCAACCACCATATCCGCCCTAGCAACAGCCTAGCAACTGCCTCCAGCAGCCTTGCAATGTCTTTACAGCCACTCCAGCAATAATGATATAGCAATGAACATTGCAACCAACATGATCAACATAGCAACCAGCATAGCAACCTACATGTCCACCCTAGCAACTGCCGAACAACATCCTCAAGCACCAATGCCACCTTCCAGGAAGCACTTCCACAATGATGACCTAGCAATGAACATTACAACCAACATGATCAACGTAGCAACCACCATAACTTACCTGGCAACAGCCTAGCAACAACCTTAAGAAGCCCTGCAATGTCCTAGGAACCGCTTCCACACTGATGACCAAGCACTAGACATAGCAACCAACATGATCAATGTAACAACCAGCATGGTAACCACCATATCCGCCCTAGCAACGGCCTAACAACAACCAAAAGTACCCTTGCAATCAACATAACAACCAATACAGCAACCAGCACCATTTTCTTTTTTTCAACTATTCAACAACATGATCAAGGTAGCAACATTTTCTTTGCTACTTGACTAGTAACTTTGATTGCCTAAACAAGTTTCCTCTTTACTCTACTTTTCTACTTTTTTCTACGATCACTTTCTAAGTGTACTTTTTAAACGTTTGCATGCACTGTGTAATTCCTTGGAATTGCAAATCTAGTTATTATTATTCTTCAATGCTCGCTTTTTCTCAATAACCGTTTCACCTAGAAACTTCATTCAAACTTCATCTCGTAGGTCTCGATTTGTGTTGTTATGCTATGACATTTCACTTTTCTACTATTTTTACTTTTTCTACTATCTGCGATAAACGAGCGAAAAAAGTGCTTTTTTTCACAAATTATGGAATTTTCAGAGTTCCACAACAGAATTCTACTTCCTATTGTTGCTACCTTAACTACTGTAAACATTCTTTTGTTGCTTTCTTGACTACTGTAAACATTCCAGAGAACTTTCAGCAGACTAGTGGAACTTCTAGGATTCTATTTCCACGAACATTCTGTTATCTGCTGTATTAACCTTTCCAGTTCATTTCTATTAACCTAATGGGCTATTTAAGCTTATTTCACTTCCATTTGCTGAGGCAAAGGGCTCGCAAAGCGAGCCTCTTTGCCTTTTCCCTCTTCTACTGTCTTTTTCTTTTCAATTCTCTGTATCATCTATTCAACTTTTAACAACTTTTTCATCTTTGCCATTTTTTTCTTTGATTCTCTGTATTATCTGTTCAACTTTTGGCAACTATTTACGTCTTCACCTTTTTGTCTTCAATTCTCTTCAATTATCTATTCACTTTTTCATCGACATTTTACATTTTTGCCTATTTCCCTTCAACTTTTTGCCAACTTTTTACTGTACACCTTTGCCTTTTTCTCTTCAATTCTCTGTATTATCTCTTCAACTTTTTGGCAACCTTTCAGGCCTAGCCTACATATTTTCCTTTTTTTCTCTTCAATTCTCTGTATTATATTCAACATTTTTTGCAACTTTTTTTCCTCATCTTTTCCTATTTCAACTATTTCCTATTTCAACATTTTTAAACAAATTTACACAAAGCAACTTTTTATGTAATCATCAACAACGAACCATTTGACGCAGCCAAAGGCTGCGTCCACCTTTTATCACTAATTTAACTACTGATACGGGCCATGTTCATTCGAACTGTCATCAACTATCTTTTTTTTTCAACTATTCAATAATCACCCATTCATCAACATTAACAATAGCCACTGCTAACAACTCCCATGATGACCTAGTAATATATCAACCAACAAGATCAATGTAGCAACCAACATATTCGCCCTCGCAATGGCCTAGTAACAACCTCAGACACCCCTATGGCAATTGACATAGCAACCAACATGCTAAACATGGCAAACAGCATAGCAACCACCATATCCGCCCTAGCAACAGCCTAGCAACTGCCTCCAGCAGCCTTGCAATGTCTTTAGAACCACTCCATCAATAATGATATAGCAATGAACATGGCAACCAACATGATCAACGTAGCAACCAGCATAGCAACCTACATGTCCACCCTAGCAACTGCCGAACAACAACCTTAAGCACCAATGCCACCTTCCAGGAAGCACTTCCACAATGACCTAGCAATGAACATTGCAACCAACATGATCAACGTAGCAACCACCATAACTTACCTGGCAACAGCCTAGCAACAACCTCAAGAAGCCCTGCAATGTCCTAGGAACCGCTTCCACACTGATGACCAAGCACTAGACATAGCAACCAACACGATCAATGTAACAACCAGCATAGTAACCACCATATCCGCCCTAGCAACGGCCTAACAACAACCAAAAGTACCCTTGCAATCAACATATCAACCAATACAGCAACCAGCACCATTTTCTTTTTTTCAACTATTCAACAACATGATCAAGGTAGCAACATTTATTTGCTACTTGACTAGTAACTTTGATTGCCTAAACAAGTTTCCTCTTTACTCTACTTTTCTACTTTTTTTCTACGATCACTTTCTAAGTGTACTTTTTAAACGTTTGCATGCACTGTGTAATTCCTTGGAATTGCAAATCTAGTTATTCTTATTATTATTATTCTTCAATGCTCGCTTTTTCTCAATAACCGTTTCACCTAGAAACTTCATTCAAACTTCATCTCGTAGGTCTCGATTTGTGTTGTTATGCTATGACATTTCACTTTTCTACTATTTTTACTTTTTCTACTATCTGCGATAAACGAGCGAAAAAAGTGCTTTTTTTTTCACAAATTATGGAATTTTCAGAGTTCCACAACAGAATTCTACTTCCTATTGTTGCTACCTTAACTACTGTAAACATTCTATTGTTGCTTTCTTGACTACTGTAAACATTGCAGAGAACTTTCAGCAGACTAGTGGAACTTCTAGGATTCTATTTCCACGAACATTCTGTTATCTGCTGTATTAACCTTTCCAGTTCATTTCTATTAACCTAATGGGCTATTTAAGCTTATTTCACTTCCATTTGCTGAGGCAAAGTGGCTCGCGAAGCGAGCCTCTTTGCCTTTCCCCTCTTCTACTGTCTTTTTCTATTCAATTCTCTGTATCATCTATTCAACTTTTGACAACTTTTTCATCTTTGTCATTGTTTTCTTTGATTCTCTGTATTATCTGTTTAACTTTTGGCAACTATTTACCTCTTCACATTTTTGTCTTCAATTCTCTTCAATTATCTATTCACTTTTTAATCGACATTTTACATTTTTGCCTATTTCCCTTCAACTTTTTGCCAACTTTTTACTGTACATCTTTGCCTTTTTCTCTTCAATTCTCTGTACTATCTCTTCAACTTTTTGGCAACCTTTCAGGCCTAGCCTACATATTTTCCTTTTTTTCTCTTCAATTCACTGTATTATATTCAACATTTTTTGCAACTTTTTTCCTCATCTTTTCCTATTTCAACTATTTCCTATTTCAACATTTTTAAACAAATTTACACAAAGCAACTTTTTATGTAATCATCAACAACGAACCATTTGACGCAGCCAAAGGCTGCGTCCACCTTTATCACTAATTTAACTACTGATACGGGCCATGTTCATTCGAACTGTGATCAACTATCTTTTTTTTTTTCAACTATTCAATAATCACCCATTCATCAACATTAACAATAGCCACTGCTAAAACAACTCCCATGATGACCTAGCAATATATCAACCAACAAGATCAATGTAGCAACCAACATATCCGCCCTCGCAATGGCCTAGTAACAACTTCAGACACCCCTATGGCAATTGACATAGCAACCAACATGCTAAACATGGCAAACAGCATAGCAACCACCATATCCGCCCTAGCAACAGCCTAGCAACTGCCTCCAGCAGCCTTGCAATGTCTTTAGAACCACTCCATCAATAATGATATAGCAATGAACATGGCAACCAACATGATCAACGTAGCAACCAGCATAGCAACCTACATGTCCACCCTAGCAACTGCCTAACAACAACCTTAAGCACCAATGCCACCTTCCAGGAAGCACTTCCACAATGACCTAGCAATGAACATTACAACCAACATGATCAACGTAGCAACCACCATAACTTACCTGGCAACAGCCTAGCAACAACCTCAAGAAGCCCTGCAATGTCCTAGGAACCGCTTCCACACTGATGACCAAGCACTAGACATAGCAACCAACATGATCAATGTAACAACCAGCATAGTAACCACCATATCCGCCCTAGCAATGGCCTAACAACAACCAAAAGTACCCTTGCAATCAACATAACAACCAATACAGCAACCAGCACCATTTTCTTTTTTTTCAACTATTCAACAACATGATCAAGGTAGCAACATTTTCTTTGCTACTTGACTAGTAACTTTGATTGCCTAAACAAGTTTCCTCTTTACTCTACTTTTCTACTTTTTTTCTACGATCACTTTCTAAGTGTACTTTTTTAAATGTTTGCATGCACTGTGTAATTCCTTGGAATTGCAAATCTAGTTATTATTATTATTCTTCAATGCTCGCTTTTCCTCAATAACCGTTTCACCTAGAAACTTCATTCAAACTTCATCTCGTAGGTCTCGATTTGTGTTGTTATGCTATGACATTTCACTTTTCTACTATTTTTACTTTTTCTACTATCTGCGATAAACGAGCGAAAAAAGTGCTTTTTTTCACAAATTATGGAATTTTCAGAGTTCCACAACAGAATTCTACTTCCTATTGTTGCTACCTTAACTACTGTAAACATTCTATTGTTGCTTTCTTGACTACTGTAAACATTCCAGAGAACTTTCAGCAGACTAGTGGAACTTCTAGGATTCTATTTCCACGAACATTCTGTTATCTGCTGTATTAACCTTTCCAGTTCATTTCTATTAACCTAATGGGCTATTTAAGCTTATTTCACTTCCATTTGCTGAGGCAAAGGGCTCGCGAAGCGAGCCTCTTTGCCTTTTCCCTCTTCTACTGTCTTTTTCTTTTCAATTCTCTGTATCATCTATTCAACTTTTAACAACTTTTTCATATTTGCCATTTTTTTCTTTGATTCTCTCTATTATCTGTTCAACTTTTGGCAACTATTTACCTCTTCACATTTTTGTCTTCAATTCTCTGTATCATCTATTCACTTTTTCAACAACATTTGACATTTTTGCCTTTTTCTCTTCAATTCTCTGTATTAATCTATTCAACTTTTTGCCAACTTTTTACTGTACATCTTTGCCTTTTTCTCTTCAATTCTCTGTATCATCTATTCCACTTTTTGGCAACCTTTCAAGCCTAGTCTACATATTTTCCTTTTTTTCTCTTCAATTCTCTGTATTATATTCAACATTTTTTGCAACTTTTTTTTTTTTTACATCTTTTCCTATTTCAACATTTTTAAACAAATTGACACAAACCAACTTTTTATTAGTGCTGGCAAAATTAACTGATTAATCACGTGATTAATCCAAAAAATTTAACTCGGATTAAAAAAATTAACTCAGATTAATCCTGATGGATATGGTTCCACTTTCATGGCATGTATTATGTTAAATTTCAGATAGAAAATGGAACGGTTATCAAGTCAAACTGTACAAAGATTATGGCCTAGCTCCTGACTGTCCAACAACATGTTTGGGGAATCCTTGGGGGTAGAGGACAGATGTGAATTGCCCCATTTGAGACAAACAAAGCCAACTATTCAGTATCAGGGCCTTTACAGGGCAAAATAAGGATCCAATATACCCTAGCATCCAAATTCTTACTGGAGGAAATGAGTTGCGATTAAAAGTGATTAATCGCGATTAATCTTTGAAAAAATTTGTGATTAATCAGATTAATTTTTTTAATCGTTTGACAGCACTACTTTTTATGTAATCATCAACAACGAACCATTTGACCTTTTACCACTAATTCAACTACTGATACAGGCCATGTTCATTCGAACGATCATCAACTATCTTTTTTTTCAACTATTCAATAATCACCCATTCATCAACATTAACAATAGTCACTGCTAACAACTCCCATGATAACCTAGCAATATACATAGCAACCAACAAGATCAATGTAGCAACCAACATATCCGCCCTCGCAATGGCCTAGTAGCAACCTCAGACACCCCTACAATGTCCTGGGAACCAGTTCCACAATGATGACATGGCAATTGACATAGCAACCAACATGCTCAACATGGCAAACAGCATAGCAACCACCATATCTGCCCTAGCAACAGCCTAGCAACTGCCTCCAGCAGCCTTTACAACCATTCCAGCAATAATGATATAGCAATGAACATAGCAACCAACATGATCAACATAGCAACCAGCATAGCAACCTACATGTCCACCCTAGCAACTGCCTAACAACAACCTTAAGCACTAATGCCACCTTCCAGGAAGCACTTCCACAATGATGACCTAGCAATGAACATTGCAACTTACATGATCAACGTAGCAACCAGCATAGCAACCAACATATCTGCCCTGGCAACAGCCTAACAACAACCTCAAGTAGCCCTGAAATGTCCTAGGAACCGCTTCCACACTGATGACCAAGCACTAGCCATAGCAACCAACATAACAAGCAGCATAGCAACCACCATATCCGCCCTAGCAACGGCCTAACAATAACCAAAAGTACCCTTGTGTAACGGAGGCCAGCTAGTGCGGCGGTAGTGTGTAAATCCTCATCACCCAATTCCATGGGCGCTTCTAACACGCTGAGTTAGAAGCTTGGGCTTTTAGCTCAGTTGGTTAGAGTGTTCCACTCCCACGCCGGGAGATTGTAGCTTGCGGGGTGGCGTGTGCGGTGCGGACCGCCACCGGCTACACTTGCAATCAACATACTGTAGCAACCAACACAGCAACCAGCACCATTTTCTTTTTTTTCAACTATTCAACTACATGATCAAGGTAGCAACATTTTCTTTGCTACTTAACTAGTAACTTTGATTGCCTAAACAAGTTTCCTCTTTACTCTACTTTTCTACTTTTTTTCTAATGTCACTTTCTAAGTGCACTTTTTAAACGTTTGCATGCACTGTGTAATTCCTTGGAATTGCAAATCTAGTTATTATTATTATTCTTCAATGCTCGCTTTTTCTCAATAACCGTTTCACCTAGAAAATTCATTCAAACTTCATCTCGTAGGTCTCGATTTGTGTTGTTATGCTATTACATTTCACTTTTCTACTATTTATACTTTTTCTACTATCTGCGATAAATGAGCGAAAAAAGTGCTTTTTTTCACAAATTATGGAATTTTCAGAGTTCCACAACAGAATTCTACTTCCTATTGTTGCTACCTTAACTACTGTAAACATTCTATTGTTGCTTTCTTGACTACTGTAAACATTCCAGAGAACTTTCAGCAGACTAGTGGAACTTCTAGGATTCTATTTCCACGAACATTCTGTTATCTGCTGTATTAACCTTTCCAGTTCATTTCTATTAACCTAATGGGCTATTTAAGCTTATTTCACTTCCATTTGCTGAGGCAAAGGGCTCGCGAAGCGAGCCTCTTTGCCTTTTCCCTCTTCTACTGTCTTTTTCTTTTCAATTCTCTGTATCATCTATTCAACTTTTAACAACTTTTTCATCTTTGCCATTTTTTTCTTTGATTCTCTGTATTATCTGTTCAACTTTTGGCTTTTGGCCAACTTTTGGTCTTCACCTTTTTGTCTTCAATTCTCTTCAATTATCTATTCACTTTTTCATCGACATTTGACATTTTTGCCTATTTCCCTTCAACTTTTTGCCAACTTTTTACTGTACATCTTTGCCTTTTTCTCTTCAATTCTCTGTATTATCTCTTCAACTTTTTGGCAACCTTTCAGGCCTAGCCTACATATTTTCCTTTTTTCTCTTCAATTCTCTGTATTATATTCAACATTTTTTGCAACTTTTTTCCACATCTTTTCCTATTTCAACTATTTCCTATTTCAACATTTTTAAACAAATTTACACAAAGCAACTTTTTATGTAATCATCAACAACGAACCATTTGACGCAGCCAAAGGCTGCGTCCACCTTTTATCACTAATTTAACTACTGATACGGGCCATGTTCATTCGAACTGTCATCAACTATCTTTTTTTTTTCAACTATTCAATAATCACCCATTCATCAACATTAACAATAGCCACTGCTAACAACTCCCATGATGACCTAGCAATATATCAACCAACGAGATCAATGTAGCAACCAACATATCCGCCCTCGCAATGGCCTAGTAACAACCTCAGACACCCCTATTGACATAGCAACCAACATGCTAAACATGGCAAAAAGCATAGCAACCACCATATCCGTCCTAGCAACAGCCTAGCAACTGCCTCCAGCAGCCTTGCAATGTCTTTAGAACCACTCCATCAATAATGATATAGCAATGAACATGGCAACCAACATGATCAACGTAGCAACCAGCATAGCAACCTACATGTCCACCCTAGCAACTGCCGAACAACAACCTTAAGCACCAATGCCACCTTCCAGGAAGCACTTCCACAATGACCTAGCAATGAACATTGCAACCAACATGATCAACGTAGCAACCACCATAACTTACCTGGCAACAGCCTAGCAACAACCTCAAGAAGTCCTGCAATGTCCTAGGAACCGCTTCCACACTGATGACCAAGCACTAGACATAGCAACCAACATGATCAATGTAACAACCAGCATGGTAACCACCATATCCGCCCTAGCAACGGCCTAACAACAACCAAAAGTACCCTTGCAATCAACATAACAACCAATACAGCAACCAGCACCATTTTCTTTTTTTTCAACTATTCAACAACATGATCAAGGTAGCAACATTTTCTTTGCTACTTGACTAGTAACTTTGATTGCCTAAACAAGTTTCCTCTTTACTCTACTTTTCTACTTTTTTTCTACGATCACTTTCTAAGTGTACTTTTTTAAACGTTTGCATGCACTGTGTAATTCCTTGGAATTGCAAATCTAGTTATTATTACAGTGCATGCAAAGCGATGCACTGTACTGTTCTCCGTTGGCTTCTTCTTCTTTTTATTATTATTATTCTTCAATGCTCGCTTTTTCTCAATAACCGTTTCACCTAGAAACTTCATTCAAACTTCATCTCGTAGGTCTCGATTTGTGTTGTTATGCTATGACATTTCACTTTTCTACTATTTTTACTTTTTCTACTATCTGCGATAAACGAGCGAAAAAAGTGCTTTTTTCACAAATTATGGAATTTTCAGAGTTCCACAACAGAATTCTACTTCCTATTGTTGCTACCTTAACTACTGTAAACATTCTATTGTTGCTTTCTTGACTACTGTAAACATTCCAGAGAAGTTTCAGCAGACTAGTGGAACTTCTAGGATTCTATTGCCACGAACATTCTGTTATCTGCTGTATTAACCTTTCCAGTTCATTTCTATTAACCTAATGGGCTATTTAAGCTTATTTCACTTCCATTTGCTGAGGCAAAGGGCTCGCGAAGCGAGCCTCTTTGCCTTTTCCCTCTTCTACTGTCTTTTTCTATTCAATTCTCTGTATCATCTATTCAACTTTTGACAACTTTTTCATCTTTGTCATTTTTTTTCTTTGATTCTCTGTATTATCTGTTCAACTTTTGGCAACTATTTACCTCTTCACATTTTTGTCTTCAATTCTCTTCAATTATCTATTCACTTTTTAATCGACATTTTACATTTTTGCCTATTTCCCTTCAACTTTTTGCCAACTTTTTACTGTACATCTTTGCCTTTTTCTCTTCAATTCTCTGTACTATCTCTTCAACTTTTTGGCAACCTTTCAGGCCTAGCCTACATATTTTCCTTTTTTTCTCTTCAATTCTCTGTATTATATTCAACATTTTTTGCAACTTTTTTCCTCATCTTTTCCTATTTCAACTATTTCCTATTTCAACATTTTTAAACAAATTTACACAAAGCAACTTTTTATGTAATCATCAACAACGAACCATTTGACGCAGCCAAAGGCTGCGTCCACCTTTACCACTAATTTAACTACTGATACGGGCCATGTTCATTCAAACTATCATCAACTATCTTTTTTTTTTTTAACTATTCAATATCACCCATTCATCAACATTGACAATAGCCACTGCTAACAACTCCCATGATGACCTAGCAATGTACATAGCAACCAACAAGATCAATGTAGCAACCAACATATCCGCCCTCGCAATGGCCTAGTAACAACCTCAGATACCCCTACAATGTCCTGGGAACCAGTTCCACAATGATGACATGGCAACTGGCATAGCAACCAACATGCTCAACATGGCAAACAGCATAGCAACCACCATATCCGCCCTAGCAACAGCCTAGCAACTGCCTCCAGCAGCCTTGCAATGTCTTTACAGCCACTCCAGCAATAATGATATAGCAATGAACATTGCAACCAACATGATCAACGTAGCAACCAGCATAGCAACCTACATGTCCACCCTAGCAACTGCCGAACAACATCCTCAAGCACCAATGCCACCTTCCAGGAAGCACTTCCACAATGATGACCTAGCAATGAACATTACAACCAACATGATCAACGTAGCAACCACCATAACTTACCTGGCAACAGCCTAGCAACAACCTCAAGAAGCCCTGCAATGTCCTAGGAACCGCTTCCACACTGATGACCAAGCACTAGACATAGCAACCAACATGATCAATGTAACAACCAGCATAGTAACCACCATATCCACCCTAGCAACGGCCTAATAACAACCAAAAGTACCCTTGCAATCAACATAACCAATACAGCAACCAGCGCCATTTTCTTTTTTTTTTCAACTATTCAACAACATGATCAAGGTAGCAACATTTTTCTTTGCTACTTGACTAGTAACTTTGATTGCCTAAACAAGTTTCCTCTTTACTCTACTTTTCTACTTTTTTTCTACTATCACTTTCTAAGTGTACTTTTTTAAACGTTTGCATGCACTGTGTAATTCCTTGGAATTGCAAATCTAGTTATTATTATTCTTCAATGCTCGCTTTTCTCAATAACCGTTTCACCTAGAAACTTCATTCAAACTTCATCTCGTAGGTCTCGATTTGTGTTGTTATGCTATGACATTTCACTTTTCTACTATTTTTACTTTTTCTACTATCTGCGATAAACGAGCGAAAAAGTGCTTTTTTTCACAAATTATGGAATTTTCAGAGTTCCACAACAGAATTCTACTTCCTATTGTTGCTACCTTAACTACTGTAAACATTCTATTGTTGCTTTCTTGGCTACTGTAAACATTCCAGAGAACTTTCAGCAGACTAGTGGAACTTCTAGGATTCTATTTCCACGAACATTCTGTTATCTGCTGTATTAACCTTTCCAGTTCATTTCTATTAACCTAATGGGCTATTTAAGCTTATTTCACTTCCATTTGCTGAGGCAAAGGGCTCGCGAAGCGAGCCTCTTTGCCTTTTCCCTCTTCTACTGTCTTTTTCTTTTCAATTCTCTGTATCATCTATTCAACTTTTAACAACTTTTTCATCTTTGCCATTTTTTTCTTTGATTCTCTGTATTATCTGTTCAACTTTTGGCAACTATTTACGTCTTCACCTTTTTGTCTTCAATTCTCTTCAATTATCTATTCACTTTTTCATCGACATTTGCCATTTTTGCCTATTTCCCTTCAACTTTTTGCCAACTTTTTACTGTACATCTTTGCCTTTTTCTCTTCAATTCTCTGTATTATCTCTTCAACTTTTTGGCAACCTTTCAGGCCTAGCCTACATATTTTCCTTTTTTTCTCTTCAATTCTCTGTATTATATTCAACATTTTTTGCAACTTTTTTTCCTCATCTTTTCCTATTTCAACTATTTCCTATTTCAACATTTTTAAACAAAATTACACAAAGCAACTTTTTTATGTAATCATCAACAACGAACCATTTGATGCAGCCAAAGGCTGCGTCCACCTTTTATCACTAATTTAACTACTGATATGGGCCATGTTCATTCGAACTGTCATCAACTATCTTTTTTTTTTCAACTATTCAATAATCACCCATTCATCAACATTAACAATAGCCACTGCTAACAACTCCCATGATGACCTAGCAATATATCAACCAACAAGATCAATGTAGCAACCAACATATCCGCCCTCGCAATGGCCTAGTAACAATCTCAGACACCCCTATGGCAATTGACATAGCAACCAACATGCTAAACATGGCAAACAGCATAGCAACCACCATATCCGCCCTAGCAACAGCCTAGCAACTGCCTCCAGCAGCCTTGCAATGTCTTTAGAACCACTCCATCAATAATGATATAGCAATGAACATGGCAACCAACATGATCAACGTAGCAACCAGCATAGCAACCTACATGTCCACCCTAGCAACTGCCGAACAACAACCTTAAGCACCAATGCCACCTTCCAGGAAGCACTTCCACAATGACCTAGCAATGAACATTGCAACCAACATGATCAACGTAGCAACCACCATAACTTACCTGGCAACAGCCTGGCAACAACCTCAAGAAGCCCTGCAATGTCCTAGGAACCGCTTCCACACTGATGACCAAGCACTAGACATAGCAACCAACATGATCAATGTAACAACCAGCATAGTAACCACCATATCCGCCCTAGCAACGGCCTAACAACAACCAAAAGTACCCTTGCAATCAACATATCAACCAATACAGCAACCAGCACCATTTTCTTTTTTTTGAACTATTCAACAACATGATCAAGGTAGCAACATTTATTTGCTACTTGACTAGTAACTTTGATTGCCTAAACAAGTTTCCTCTTTACTCTACTTTTCTACTTTTTTTCTACGATCACTTTCTAAGTGTACTTTTTTAAACGTTTGCATGCACTGTGTAATTCCTTGGAATTGCAAATCTAGATTATTATTATTCTTCAATGCTCGCTTTTTCTCAATAACCGTTTCACCTAGAAACTTCATTCAAACTTCATCTCGTAGGTCTCGATTTGTGTTGTTATGCTATGACATTTCACTTTTCTACTATTTTTACTTTTTCTACTATCTGCGATTAACGAGCGAAAAAAGTGCTTTTTTTCACAAATTATGGAATTTTCAGAGTTCCACAACAGAATTCTACTTCCTATTGTTGCTACCTTAACTACTGTAAACATTCTATTGTTGCTTTCTTGACTACTGTAAACATTCCAGAGAACTTTCAGCAGACTAGTGGAACTTCTAGGATTCTATTTCCACGAACATTCTGTTATCTGCTGTATTAACCTTTCCAGTTCATTTCTATTAACCTAATGGGCTATTTAAGCTTATTTCACTTCCATTTGCTGAGGCAAAGGGCTCGCAGAGCGAGCCTCTTTGCCTTTCCCTCTTCTACTGTCTTTTTCTATTCAATTCTCTGTATCATCTATTCAACTTTTGACAACTTTTTCATCTTTGTCATTTTTTTCTTTGATTCTCTGTATTATCTGTTCAACTTTTGGCAACTATTTACCTCTTCACATTTTTGTCTTCAATTCTCTTCAATTATCTATTCACTTTTTAATCGACATTTTACATTTTTGCCTATTTCCCTTCAACTTTTTGCCAACTTTTTACTGTACATCTTTGCCTTTTTCTCTTCAATTCTCTGTATTATCTCTTCAACTTTTTGGCAACCTTTCAGGCCTAGCCTACATATTTTCCTTTTTTTCTCTTCAATTCTCTGTATTATATTCAACATTTTTTGCAACTTTTTTTCCTCATCTTTTCCTATTTCAACTATTTCCTATTTCAACATTTTTAAACAAATTTACACAAAGCAACTTTTTATGTAATCATCAACAACGAACCATTTGACGCAGCCAAAGGCTGCGTCCACCTTTATCACTAATTTAACTACTGATACGGGCCATGTTCATTCGAACTGTCATCAACTATCTTTTTTTTTCAACTATTCAATAATCACCCATTCATCAACATTAACAATAGCCACGGCTAACAACTCCCATGATGACCTAGCAATATATCAACCAACAAGATCAATGTAGCAACCAACATATCCGCCCTCGCAATGGCCTAGTAACAACCTCAGACACCCCTATGGCAATTGACATAGCAACCAACATGCTAAACATGGCAAACAGCATAGCAACCACCATATCCGCCCTAGCAACAGCCTAGCAACTGCCTCCACCAGCCTTGCAATGTCTTTAGAACCACTCCATCAATAATGATATAGCAATGAACATGGCAACCAACATGATCAACGTAGCAACCAGCATAGCAACCTACATGTCCACCCTAGCAACTGCCGAACAACAACCTTAAGCACCAATGCCACCTTCCAGGAAGCACTTCCACAATGACCTAGCAATGAACATTGCAACCAACATGATCAACGTAGCAACCACCATAACTTACCTGGCAACAGCCTAGCAACAACCTCAAGAAGCCCTGCAATGTCCTAGGAACCGCTTCCACACTGATGACCAAGCACTAGACATAGCAACCAACATGATCAATGTAACAACCAGCATGGTAACCACCATATCCGCCCTAGCAACGGCCTAACAACAACCAAAAGTACCCTTGCAATCAACATAACAACCAATACAGCAACCAGCACCATTTTCTTTTTTTTCAACTATTCAACAACATGATCAAGATAGCAACATTTTCTTTGCTACTTGACTAGTAACTTTGATTGCCTAAACAAGTTTCCTCTTTACTCTACTTTTCTACTTTTTTTCTACGATCACTTTCTAAGTGTACTTTTTTAAACGTTTGCATGCACTGTGTAATTCCTTGGAATTGCAAATCTAGTTATTATTATTATTCTTCAATGCTCGCTTTTTCTCAATAACCGTTTCACCTAGAAACTTCATTCAAACTTCATCTCGTAGGTCTCGATTTGTGTTGTTATGCTATGACATTTCACTTTTCTACTATTTTTACTTTTTCTACTATCTGCGATAAACGAGCGAAAAAAGTGCTTTTTTTCACAAATTATGGAATTTTCAGAGTTCCACAACAGAATTCTACTTCCTATTGTTGCTACCTTAACTACTGTAAACATTCTATTGTTGCTTTCTTGACTACTGTAAACATTCCAGAGAACTTTCAGCAGACTAGTGGAACTTCTAGGATTCTATTTCCACGAACATTCTGTTATCTGCTGTATTAACCTTTCCAGTTCATTTCTATTAACCTAATGGGCTATTTAAGCTTATTTCACTTCCATTTGCTGAGGCAAAGGGCTCGCAAAGCGAGCCTCTTTGCCTTTTCCCTCTTCTACTGTCTTTTTCTTTTCAATTCTCTGTATCATCTATTCAACTTTTAACAACTTTTTCATCTTTGCCATTTTTTTCTTTGATTCTCTGTATTATCTGTTCAACTTTTGGCAACTATTTACGTCTTCACCTTTTTGTCTTCAATTCTCTTCAATTATCTATTCACTTTTTCATCGACATTTGACATTTTTGCCTATTTCCCTTCAACTTTTTGCCAACTTTTTACTGTACATCTTTGCCTTTTTCTCTTCAATTCTCTGTATTATCTCTTCAACTTTTTGGCAACCTTTCAGGCCTAGCCTACATATTTTCCTTTTTTTCTCTTCAATTCTCTGTATTATATTCAACATTTTTTGCAACTTTTTTTCCACATCTTTTCCTATTTCAACTATTTCCTATTTCAACATTTTTAAACAAATTTACACAAAGCAACTTTTTATGTAATCATCAACAACAAACCATTTGACGCAGCCAAAGGCTGCGTCCACCTTTATCACTAATTTAACTACTGATACGGGCCATGTTCATTCGAACTGTCATCAACTATCTTTTTTTTTCAACTATTCAATAATCACCCATTCATCAACATTAACAATAGCCACTGCTAACAACTCCCATGATGACCTAGCAATATATCAACCAACAAGATCAATGTAGCAACCAACATATCCGCCCTCGCAATGGCCTAGTAACAACCTCAGACACCCCTATGGCAATTGACATAGCAACCAACATGCTAAACATGGCAAACAGCATAGCAACCACCATATCCGTCCTAGCAACAGCCTAGCAACTGCCTCCAGCAGCCTTGCAATGTCTTTAGAACCACTCCATCAATAATGATATAGCAATGAACATGGCAACCAACATGATCAACGTAGCAACCAGCATAGCAACCTACATGTCCACCCTAGCAACTGCCGAACAACAACCTTAAGCACCAACGCCACCTTCCAGGAAGCACTTCCACAATGACCTAGCAATGAACATTGCAACCAACATGATCAACGTAGCAACCACCATAACTTACCTGGCAACAGCCTGGCAACAACCTCAAGAAGCCCTGCAATGTCCTAGGAACCGCTTCCACACTGATGACCAAGCACTAGACATAGCAACCAACATGATCAATGTAACAACCAGCATGGTAACCACCATATCCGCCCTAGCAACGGCCTAACAACAACCAAAAGTACCCTTGCAATCAACATAACAACCAATACAGCAACCAGCACCATTTTCTTTTTTTTCAACTATTCAACAACATGATCAAGATAGCAACATTTTCTTTGCTACTTGACTAGTAACTTTGATTGCCTAAACAAGTTTCCTCTTTACTCTACTTTTCTACTTTTTTTCTACGATCACTTTCTAAGTGTACTTTTTTAAACGTTTGCATGCACTGTGTAATTCCTTGGAATTGCAAATGTAGTTATTATTATTATTCTTCAATGCTCGCTTTTTCTCAATAACCGTTTCACCTAGAAACTTCATTCAAACTTCATCTCGTAGGTCTCGATTTGTGTTGTTATGCTATGACATTTCACTTTTCTACTATTTTTACTTTTTCTACTATCTGCGATAAACGAGCGAAAAAAGTGCTTTTTTTCACAAATTATGGAATTTTCAGAGTTCCACAACAGAATTCTACTTCCTATTGTTGCTACCTTAACTACTGTAAACATTCTATTGTTGCTTTCTTGACTACTGTAAACATTCCAGAGAACTTTCAGCAGACTAGTGGAACTTCTAGGATTCTATTTCCACGAACATTCTGTTATCTGCTGTATTAACCTTTCCAGTTCATTTCTATTAACCTAATGGGCTATTTAAGCTTATTTCACTTCCATTTGCTGAGGCAAAGGGCTCGCAAAGCGAGCCTCTTTGCCTTTTCCCTCTTCTACTGTCTTTTTCTTTTCAATTCTCTGTATCATCTATTCAACTTTTAACAACTTTTTCATCTTTGCCATTTTTTTCTTTGATTCTCTGTATTATCTGTTCAACTTTTGGCAACTATTTACGTCTTCACCTTTTTGTCTTCAATTCTCTTCAATTATCTATTCACTTTTTCATCGACATTTGACATTTTTGCCTATTTCCCTTCAACTTTTTGCCAACTTTTTACTGTACATCTTTGCCTTTTCTCTTCAATTCTCTGTATTATCTCTTCAACTTTTTGGCAACCTTTCAGGCCTAGCCTACATATTTTCCTTTTTTCTCTTCAATTCTCTGTATTATATTCAACATTTTTTGCAACTTTTTTTCCACATCTTTTCCTATTTCAACTATTTCCTATTTCAACATTTTTAAACAAATTTACACAAAGCAACTTTTTATGTAATCATCAACAACAAACCATTTGACGCAGCCAAAGGCTGCGTCCACCTTTATCACTAATTTAACTACTGATACGGGCCATGTTCATTCGAACTGTCATCAACTATCTTTTTTTGTTCAACTATTCAATAATCACCCATTCATCAACATTAACAATAGCCACTGCTAACAACTCCCATGATGACCTAGCAATATATCAACCAACAAGATCAATGTAGCAACCAACATATCCGCCCTCGCAATGGCCTAGTAACAACCTCAGACACCCCTATGGCAATTGACATAGCAACCAACATGCTAAACATGGCAAACAGCATAGCAACCACCATATCCGCCCTAGCAACAGCCTAGCAACTGCCTCCAGCAGCCTTGCAATGTCTTTACAACCACTCCATCAATAATGATATAGCAATGAACATAGCAACCAACATGATCAACGTAGCAACCAGCATAGCAACCTACATGTCCACCCTAGCAACTGCCGAACAACAACCTTAAGCACCAATGCCACCTTCCAGGAAGCACTTCCACAATGACCTAGCAATGAACATTGCAACCAACATGATCAACGTAGCAACCACCATAACTTACCTGGCAACAGCCTAGCAACAACCTCAAGAAGCCCTGCAATGTCCTAGGAACCGCTTCCACACTGATGACCAAGCACTAGACATAGCAACCAACATGATCAATGTAACAACCAGCATAGTAACCACCATATCCGCCCTAGCAATGGCCTAACAACAACCAAAAGTACCCTTGCAATCAACATAACAATACAGCAACCAGCACCATTTTCTTTTTTTCAACTATTCAACAACATGATCAAGGTAGCAACATTTTCTTTGCTACTTGACTAGTAACTTTGATTGCCTAAACAAGTTTCCTCTTTACTCTACTTTTCTACTTTTTTTCTACAATCACTTTCTAAGTGTACTTTTTTAAACGTTTGCATGCACTGTGTAATTCCTTGGAATTGCAAATCTAGTTATAGTGCATGCAAAGCAATGCACTATATTGTTATTCGGTGGCTTCTTATTATTATTATAGTGCATGCAAAGCAATGCACTATATTGTTATTCGGAGACTTCTTATTATAGTGCATGCAAAGCAATGCACTATATTGTTATTCGGTGGCTTCTTATTATAGTGCATGCAAAGCAATGCACTATATTGTTATTCGGAGACTTCTTATTATAGTGCATGCAAAGCAATGCACTATATTGTTATCTCCTGGCTTCTTATTATTTTTCTTCCACAACGTTTTTGTGCGATTAATTCAGCCTCAACCGTTCAACATAGCAACGTCATTCAACCACTGTAACGTAGATCTACATTTGGTGACTTGAGCTAAATTTCAACTTTTTTTCCAACGTTTACGGTTTTTGCGTTATCGGCGAAAAACAAGCGTCAAAATTCCCATTGAAATGAATGGTGGAACTTTCAGCATTCTATAGAACATTGTTGTAACCTTAGCCACTGTAGTGTAAACATTCCACTGGTCCTGCTGGCAGTCGGAACTTTAGGATCCATTAGAATTCTATGTCAACTAGAAACTATTATCAGCTGTATTAAATCAACTATTTCAACATTTTTAAGCAACTTTACAGTAAGCAACTTTTTATGTACTTATCCACAATGTACAGGTTGACGCAGCCGAAGGCTGCGTCCAACTTTTTCAACTAATTTAACTATTTTAACAAGCAACATTCATCCAACTATCATACAATTTAACTTTAAGCAACTTTTTCCTTTGGCAACCATCATCCTATGCAACAACTTCCACATTGATGACCTGGCAACCAACATGGCAACCGCTATATCCGCCCTGGCAACGGCCTAGCAACTACCTCAAACACTCAAGCTGCGTCCCGGGAACCACCCCCACGATGATGACCAACCACTCAACTTAGCACCCAACATGATCAACATGGCAACCAGCATAGCAACCAACATGTCCGCCCTAGCAACTGCCTAGCAACAGCTTCCAGCATCCTTGTAACGTCATAGGAACTACTCAAACAATGAACAACTTCAACATTGATGATGTGGCAATCAACATTGCGACCAACATGATCAACGTAGCAACCGTCATGTCCGCCTTAGCAATGCCCTAGCAACAACATTAAGCAACCTTGCAACTTCTTCGAAACCACTTCAACATTGATGAGGTGGCAATCAACATTGCAACCAACAAGATCAACGTAGCAACCGGCATAGCAACCGCCATGTCCGCCTTAGCAACGCCCTAGCAACTACCTTAAGCAACCTTGCAACTTCTTAGAAACAACTTCAGCATTGATGACGTGGCAATCAACATTGCAACCAACATGATCAACGTAGCAACTGGCATAGCAACCGCCATGTCCGCCTTAGCAACGCCCTAGCAACTACCTTAAGCAACCTTGCAACTTCTCAGAAACAACTTCCACATTGATGGCCTAGCAACTATATCATGTTTTAGTTCTATTGTCAAACATTTTTGCACAAAACTTTTACTTTGATAAAACTTTTTTTTTCCAAAACTTTTATTTTGATAAATCTTTTTAAAACTTTTTGCATGCACTATGTAATTTCCATGGAATTACAAATCTAGTTATAGTGCATGCAAAGCAATGCACTATATTGTTATCTCCTGGCTTCTTATTATTTTTCTTCCACAACGTTTTTGTGCGATTAATTCAGCCTCAACCGTTCAACGTAGCAACGTCATTCAACCACTGTAACGTAGATCTACATTTGGTGACTTGAGCTAAATTTAAACTTTTTTCGTAACGTTTACGGTTTTTGCGTTATCGGCGAAAAACAAGCGTCAAAATTCCCATTGAAATGAATGGTGGAACTTTCAGCATTCTATTTAGCATTGTTGTCACCTTAGCCACTGTAGTGTAAACATTCCACTGGTCCTGCTGGCAGTCGGAACATTGGAAATCCATGAGAATTCTATGACAACTAGAAACTATTATCAGCTGTATTAAAGCAACATTTCAACATTTTTAAGCAACTTTACAATAAGCAACTTTTTATGTAATCATTGTCAATCAACTGTTTGACGCAGCCGAAGGCTGCGTCCATTGTTTACAACTAATTTAACTATTGTAACAAGCTGTATTCATCCAACTATCATACAATTCAACTTCTTGCAACGTTTTTGCAACTTTTTACAACTTCTTGCAACAACTTCCACATTGATGGCCAGGCAACCAACATAGCAACCACTATATCCGCCCCAGCAACAGCCTAGCAACTACCATACCAGCCCTAGCAACTGCTTCCAGCATCCTTGACACATCTTAGGAACCATGCCAACAATGATGACCAAACACTAGACATAGCAACCAACATGATCAACGTGGCAACCGGCATAGCAACCGACATGTCCGCCCTAGCAACGTCCTAGCAACAGCTTCCAGCACCCTAGTAATGTCTTAGGGACCACTCCAACAATGATGATCTGGCAACCAACATGGCAACCAACATGATCAACGTAGCAACCAGCATAGCAACCGACATGTCCGCCCTAGCAACGGCCTAGCAACAGCTTCCAGCACCATTGTAATGTCTTAATGACCACTCCAACAATGATGATCTGGCAATGAACATAGCAACCAACATGATCAATGTAGCAACCAGCATAGCAACCGACATGTCCGCCCTAGCAACGTCCTAGCAACAGCTTCCAGCGCCCTTTTAATGTCTTAGTGACCACTCCAACAATGATGAAATGGCAACAATGATGAAACTATCAACTGACATGATGAACGTAGCAACCAGCATAGCAACCGACATGTCTGCCATAGCAACGGCCCAACAACAGCTTCCCGCACCCTTGTAATGTCTTAGTGACCACTCCAACAATGATGATCTTGCAATGAACATGGCAACCAACATGATCAACGTAGCAACCGTCATAGCAACCAACATGTCCGCCTTAGCAATGGCCTAGCAACAGCTTCCAGCACCCTTTTAATGTCTTAGTGACCACTCCAACAATGATGATCTAGCACTGATCATAGCAACCAACATGATCAACGCACCAACCAGCATAGCAACCGACATGTCCGCCCTAGCAACAGCTTCCCGCACCCTTCTAATGGCTTTATGACCACTTCAACAATGATGATCTGGCAATGAACATGACAACCAACATGATCAACATAGCAACCACCATAGCAACCGACATGTCCGCCCTAGCAACGGCCTAGCAACAGCTTCCCGCACCCTTCTAATGGCGTAGTGGCCACTCCAACAATGATGATCTGGCTATTAACATGGCAACCAACATTATCAACATAGCAACCAGCATAGCAACCGACATGTCCGCCCTAGCAACGGCCTAGCAACAGCTTCAAGCACCCTTGTAATGTCTTAGTGACCACTACAACAATGATGATATAGCAATGAACATGGCAACCAACATGATCAACGTACCAACAAGCATAGCAACCCACATGTCCGCCCTAGCAACGGCCTAGCAACAACCTTAAGCAACTTCTTAGAAACAACTTCAAAATTGATGACGTGGCAATCAACATGGCAACCAACATGATCAGCGTAGCAACCGCCATGTCCGCCTTAGCAACACCCTAGCAGCAACCTTGCAACTTCTTAGAAACAACTTCAACATTGATGACATGGCAATCAACATTGGTGATGTATCAATCAACGTAGCAATCAACATGATCAACGTAGCAACTGGCATAGCAACCGCCATGTCCGCCTTAGCAACGTCCTAGCAACTACCTTAAGCAACCTTGCAACATCTTAGAAACAACTTTAACATTGGTGATGTATCAATCAACGTAGCAATCAACATGATCAACGTAGCAACCGGCATAGCAACCGCCATGTCCGCCTTAGCAACGCCCTAGCAACTACCTTAAGCAACTTGCAACATCTTAGAAACAACTTCAGCATTGATGACGTGGCAATCAACATTGCAACCAACACGACCAATGTAGTAACCGGCATAGCAACCGCCATGTCCGCCTTAGCAACGCCCTAGCAACTACCTTAAGCAACCTTGCAACATCTTAGAAACAACTTTAACATTGGTGATGTATCAATCAACGTAGCAATCAACATGGCAACCGGCATAGCAACCGCCATGTCCGCCTTAGCAACGCCCTAGCAACTACCTTAAGCAACTTGCAACATCTTAGAAACAACTTCAGCATTGATGACGTGGCAATCAACATTGCAACCAACACGACCAATGTAGTAACCGGCATAGCAACCGCCATGTCCGCCTTAGCAACGCCCTAGCAACTACCTTAAGCAACCTTGCAACTTCTTAGAAACAACTTCAGCATTGATGACATGGCAATCAACATTGCAGCCAACATGACCAATGTAGCAACCGGCATAGCAACCGCCATGTCCGCCTTAGCAACGCCCTAGCAACTAACATAAGCAACCTTGCAACTTCTTAGAAACAACTTCAACATTGATGACGTGGCAATCAACATTGCAACCAACATGATCAGCGAAGCAACCGCCATGTCCGCCTTAGCAACGCCCTAGCAACAACCTTAAGCAACCGTGCAACTTCTTAGAAACAACTTCAACATTGATGGCCTAGCAACCATATCATGTTTTAGTTCTATTGTCAGACATTTTTGCACAAAACTTTTACTTTGATAAAACTTTTTTTTTCCAAAACTTTTACTTTTTTAAACTTTTTGCATGCACTATGTAATTTCCATGGAATTACAAATCTAGTTATAGTGCATGCAAAGCAATGCACTATATTGTTATTCGGTGGCTTCTTATTATTATAGTGCATGCAAAGCAATGCACTATATTGTTATTCGGAGACTTCTTCTTATTATAGTGCATGCAAAGCAATGCACTATATTGTTATTCGGTGGCTTCTTCTTATTATAGTGCATGCAAAGCAATGCACTATATTGTTATCTCCTGGCTTCTTATTATTTTTCTTCCACAACGTTTTTGTGCGATTAATTCAGCCTCAACCGTTCAACATAGCAACGTCATTCAACCACTGTAACGTAGATCTACATTTGGTGACTTGAGCTAAATTTCAACTTTTTTTCCAACGTTTACGGTTTTTGCGTTATCGGCGAAAAACAAGCGTCAAAATTCCCATTGAAATGAATGGTGGAACTTTCAGCATTCTATAGAACATTGTTGTAACCTTAGCCACTGTAGTGTAAACATTCCACTGGTCCTGCTGGCAGTCGGAACTTTAGGATCCATTAGAATTCTATGTCAACTAGAAACTATTATCAGCTGTATTAAATCAACTATTTCAACATTTTTAAGCAACTTTACAGTAAGCAACTTTGTATGTACTTATCCACAATGTACAGGTTGACGCAGCCGAAGGCTGCGTCCAACTTTTTCAACTAATTTAACTATTTTAACAAGCAACATTCATCCAACTATCATACAATTTAACTTTAAGCAACTTTTTCCTTTGGCAACCATCATCCTATGCAACAACTTCCACATTGATGACCTGGCAACCAACATGGCAACCGCTATATCCGCCCTGGCAACGGCCTAGCAACTACCTCAAACACTCAAGCTGCATCCCGGGAACCACCCCCACGATGATGACCAACCACTCAACTTAGCACCCAACATGATCAACATGGCAACCAGCATAGCAACCGACATGTCCGCCCTAGCAACTGCCTAGCAACAGCTTCCGGCATCCTTGTAATGTCATAGGAACTACTCAAACAATGAACAACTTCAACATTGATGATGTGGCAATCAACATTGCGACCAACATGATCAACGTAGCAACCGTCATGTCCGCCTTAGCAATGCCCTAGCAACAACATTAAGCAACCTTGCAACTTCTTAGAAACAACTTCAGCATTGATGACGTGGCAATCAACATTGCAACCAACATGACCAATGTAGCAACCCGCATAGCAACCGCCATGTCCGCCTTAGCAACGCCCTAGCAACTACCTTAAGCAACCTTGCAACTTCTTAGAAACAACTTCAGCATTGATGACGTGGCAATGAACATTGCAACCAACATGATCAACGTAGCAACCGGCATAGCAACCGCCATGTCCGCCTTAGCAACGGCCTAGCAACAACCTTAAGCAACCTTGCAGCATTTCTTAGAAACAACTTCAGCATTGATGATGTGGCAATCAACATTGCAACCAACATGACCAATGTAGCAACCGGCATAGCAACCGCCATGTCCGCCTTAGCAACGCCCTAGCAACTACCTTAAGCAACTCTGCAACTTCTTAGAAACAACTTCAGCATTGATGACGTGGCAATCAACATTGCCACCAACATGACCAATGTAGCAACCCGCATAGCAACCGCCATGTCCGCCTTAGCAACGCCCTAGCAACTACCTTAAGCAACCTTGCAACGTCGTGGCAATCAACATTGCAACCAACATGATCAGCGAAGCAACTGCCATGTCCGCCTTAGCAACGCCCTAGCAACAACCTTAAGCAACCTTGCAACCTTGAACTTGTTTTAGTTCAGACATTTTTGCACAAAACTTTTACTTTGATAAAACTTTTTTTTTTCCCAAACTTTTACTTTTTTAAACTTTTTGCATGCACTATGTAATTTCCATGGAATTACAAATCTAGTTATTATAGTGCATGCAAAGCAATGCACTATATTGTTATTCGGTGGCTTCTTATTACAGTGCATGCATAGCGATGCACTGTCTTGTTATCCGTTGGCTTCTTCTTCTTATTCTTATTCTTATTATTCTTCTATGCACGCTTTTTCTCAATAACCGTTTCACCTAGAAACTTCATTCAAACTTCACCTTGTAGGTCTCAATTTCTATTGTTATGCTAAGACTTTTCTCTTTTCTACTATTTTAACTTTTTCCACTATCTGCAATAAACGAGCAAAAAAGAGCTTTTTTTCCAGAAATGATAGAATTTTGATAGTTCCATAACAGAATTCTACTTCCTACTGTTGCTTCCCTTAACTACTGTAAACATTCTATTGTTGCTTTCTTGATTACTGTAAACATTCCAGAGAACTTTCAGCAGACTAGTGGAACTTCTAGGATTCTATTTCCACGAACATTCTGTTATCTGCTGTGTTAACCTTTCCAGTTCATTTCTATTAAACTAATGGGCTATTTAAAGTTTTTTCACTTCCATTTGCTGAGGCAAAGGGCTCGCGAGCGAGCCTCTTTGCCTTCCCCTCTTCTACTGTCTTTTTCTTTCCAATTCTCTGTATCATCTATTCAACTTTTGACAACTTTTTCATCTTTGTCATTTTTTTCTTTGATTCTCTGTATTATCTGTTCAACTTTTGGCAACTATTTACATCTTCACATTTTTGTCTTCAATTCTCTGTATTATCTATTCACTTTTTCAACGACATTTTACATTTTTCCTTTTTCTCTTCAATTCTCTGTATTAATCTATTCAACTTTTTGCCAACTTTTTACTGTACATCTTTGCCTTTTTCTCTTCAATTCTCTGTATCATCTTTTCAACTTTTTTCTGTATTATATTCAACATTTTTTGCAACTATTTTTTTCACATCTTTTCCTATTTCAACAATTTCCTATTTCAACACATTTAAAAATTGACACAAACCAACTTTTTATGTAATCATCAACAACGAACCATTTGACCTTTTACCACTAATTCAACTAGGCTACTGATACAGGCCATGTTCATTCGAACGATCATCAACTATCTTTTTTTTTCAACTATTCAATAATCACCCATTCATCAACATTAACAATAGCCACTGCTAACAACTCCCATGATGACCTAGCAATATACATAGCAACCAACAAGATCAATGTAGCAACCAACATATCCGCCCTCGCAATGGCCTAGTAGCAACCTCAGACACCCCTACAATGTCCTGGGAACCAGTTCCACAATGATGACATGGCAATTGACATAGCAACCAAATGCTCAACATGGCAAACAGCATAGCAACCACCATATCTGCCCTAGCAACAGCCTAGCAACTGCCTCCAGCAGCCTTTACAACCATTCCAGCAATAATGATATAGCAATGAACATAGCAACCAACATTATCAACGTAGCAACCAGCATAGCAACTTACATGTCCACCCTAGCAACTGCCGAACAACAACCGTAAGCACCAATGCCACCTTCATGGAAGCACTTCCATGCAATGACCTAGCAATGAACATTGCAACCAACATGATCAACGTAGCAATCAGCATAGCAACCACCATAATTTCCCTGGCAACAGCCTAGCAATAAACTCAAGAAGCCCTGCAATGTCCTAGGAACCGCTTCCACACTGATGACCAAGCACTAGACATAGCAACCAACATGATCAATGTAACAACCAGCATAGCAACCACCATATCTGCCCCAAGCAACGGCCTAACAACAACCAAAAGTACCCTTGCAATCAACATAACAACCAATACAGCAACCAGCACCATTTTCTTTTTTTTTTTCAACTATTCAACAACATGATCAAGGTAGCAACATTTTCTTTGCTACTTGACTAGTAACTTTGATTGCCTAAACAAGTTTCCTCTTAACTCTACTTTTCTACTTTTTTTCTACTATCACTTTCTAAGTGTACTTTTTTAAACGTTTGCATGCACTGTGTAATTCCTTGGAATTGCAAATCTAGTTCTTATTATTCTTCTATGCACGCATTTGCTCTATAACCGTTTCACCTAGAAACTTCATTCAAACTTCATCTCGTAGGCCTCGATTTCTATTGTTATGCTATGACTTTTCTCTTTTCTACTATTTTTACTTTTTCCACTATCTGCGATAAACAAGCAAAAAAGAGCTTTTTTTCCAGAAATGATGAATTTTGAGAGTTCCACAACAGAATTCTACTTCCTACTGTTGCTTCCCTTAACTACTGTAAACATTCTATTGTTGCTTTCTTGACTACTGTAAACATTCCAGAGAACTTTCAGCAGAGTAGTGGAACTTCTAGGATTCTATTTCCACGAACATTCTGTTATCTGCTGTATTAACCTTTCCGGTTCATTTCTATTAACCTAATGGGCTATTTAAGCTTATTTCACTTCCATTTGCTGAGGCAAAGGGCTCGCGAAGCGAGCCTCTTTGCCTTTTCCCTCTTCTACTGTCTTTTTCTTTTCAATTCTCTGTATCATCTATTCAACTTTGCCATCTTTGCCATTTTTTTCTTTGATTCTCTGTATTATCTGTTCAATTTTTGGCAACTATTTACATCTTCACCTTTTTGTCTTCAATTCTCTATTCACTTTTTCATCGACATTTTACATTTTTGCCTATTTCCCTTCAATTCTCTGTATTAATCTATTCAACTTTTTCCTCTTTTGAGGCCCTTTTCACAAAATCCAGAGGGCAAATGCACTTTATTTCTACTGTATTGCCTGTATTACCTTACAACGTCCTCTTAATAAATATGATTGAAAAAAAAAAAATCTATTCAACTTTTTGCCAACTTTTTACTGTACATCTTTGCCTTTTTCTCTTCAATTCTCTGTATTATCTCTTCAACTTTTTGGCAACCTTTCAGGCCTAGCCTACATATTTTCCTTTTTTTTCTCTTCAATTCTCTGTATTATATTCAACATTCTTTGCAACTTTTTTCACATCTTTTCTTATTTCAACTATTTCCTATTTCAACATTTTTAAACAAATTTACACAAAGGAACTTTTTATGTAATCATCAACAACGAACCATTTGACGCAGCCTAAGGCTGCGTCCACCTTTTATCACTCATTTAACTACTGATACGGGCCATGTTCACTCGAACTACCATCAACTATCTTTTTTTTTTTCAACTATTCAATAATCACCCATTCATCAACATTAACAATAGCCACTGCTAACAACTCCCATGATGACCTAGCAATATACATAGCAACCAACAAGATCAATGTAGCAACCAACATATTCGCCCTCGCAATGGCCTAGTAACAACCTCAGATACCCCTACAATGTCCTGGGAACCAGTTCCACAATGATGACATGGCAACTGGCATAGCAACCAACATGCTCAACATGGCAAACAGCATAGCAACCACCATATCCGCCCTAGCAACAACCTAGCAAATGCCTCCAGCAGCCTTGCAATGTCTTTACAACCACTCCAGCAATAATGATATAGCAATGAACACAGCAACCAACATGATCAACGTAGCAACCAGCATAGCAACCTACATGTCCACCCTAGCAACTGCCGAACAACAACCTTAAGCACCAATGCCACCTTCCAGGAAGCACTTCCACAATGACCTAGCAATGAACATTGCAACCAACATGATCAACGTAGCAACCACCATAACTTACCTGGCAACAGCCTAGCAACAACCTCAAGAAGCCCTGCAATGTCCTAGGAACCGCTTCCACACTGATGACCAAGCACTAGACATAGCAACCAACATGATCAATGTAACAACCAGCATAGTAACCACCATATCCACCCTAGCAATGGCCTAACAACAACCAAAAGTACCCTTGCAATCAACATAACAACCAATACAGCAACCAGCACCATTTTCTTTTTTTCAACTATTCAACAATATGATCAAGGTAGCAACATTTTCTTTGCTACTTGACTAGTAACTTTGATTTCCTAAACAAGTTTCCTCTTTACTCTACTTTTCTACTTTTTTTCTACGATCACTTTCTAAGTGTACTTTTTTAAACGTTTGCATGCACTGTGTAATTCCTTGGAATTACAAATCTAGTTATTATTATTATTATTATTATTCCACTTACCAAAAACGGTGCAACTAATTGATCAGCAACTATGCAACTTAGCAACTTCATTCAACTACCGTTGCGTAGGTCTACATTTGGTGACTTGAGCTAAATCGAAACTTTTTTTCTATCGTTTACGGTTTTTGCGTTATCGGCGATAAACGAGCGTCAAAAGTCCCATTGAAATGAATGGTGGAACTTTCAGCATTCTATTTCCCATTGTTGTAACCTTAGCCACTGTAGTGTAAACATTCCACTGGTCCTGCTGGCAGTCGGAACTTTAGGATCCATGAGAATTCTATGTCAACTAGAAACTATTATCAGCTGTATTAAATCAACTATTTCAACATTTTTAAGCAACTTTACAGTATGCAACTTTTTATGTACTTATCCACAATGTACAGGGTGACGCAGCCAAAGGCTGCGTCCAACTTTTTCAACTAATTTAACTATTTTAACAAGCAACATTCATCCAACTATCATACAATTCAACTTTAAGCAACTTTTTCCTTTGCCAACTGTAAATGCAACCATCATCCTATGCAACAACTTCCACATTGATGACCTGGTAACCAACATGGCAACCGTTATATCCGCCCTAGCAACGGCCTAGCAACTACCTTAAACACTTATGCTACGTCCCGGGAACCACCCCCACGATGATGACCAACCACTCAACTTAGCACCCAACATGATCAACATGGCAACCAGCATAGCAACCAACATGTCCGCCATAGCAACGCCCTAGCAACAACCTTAAGCAACCTTGCAACTTCTTAGAAACAACTTCAGCATTGATGACGTGGCAATCAACATTGCAACCAACATGACCAATGTAGCAACCCGCATAGCAACCGCCATGTCCGCCTTAGCAACGCCCTAGCAACTACCTTAAGCAACCTTGCAACTTCTTAGAAACAACTTCAGCATTCATGACGTGGCAATCAACATTGCCACCAACATGACCAATGTAGCAACCGGCATAGCAACCGCCATGTCCGCCTTAGCAACGCCCTAGCAACTACCTTAAGCAACCTTGCAACTTATTAGAAACAACTTCAGCATTGATGATGTGGCAATCAACATTACAACCAACATGACCAATGTAGCAACCGGCATAGCAACCGCCATGTCCGCCTTAGCAACGCCCTAGCAACTAACTTAAGCAACCTTGCAACTTCCTAGAAACAACTTCAACATTGATGACGTGGCAATCAACATTGCAACCAACATGACCAATGTAGCAACCGGCATAGCAACCGTCATGTCCGCCTTAGCAACGCCCTAGCAACTAACTTAAGCAAACTTGCAACTTCTTAGAAACAACTTCAACATTGATGACGTGGCAATCAACATTGCAACCAACATGATCAGCGAAGCAACTGCCATGTCCGCCTTAGCAACGCCCTAGCAACAACCTTAAGCAACCTTGCAACTTCTTAGAAACAACTTCAACATTGATGGCCTAGCAACCATATCATGTTTTAGTTCAGACATTTTTGCACAAAACTTTTATTTAGATAAAACTTTTTTTTTCCAAAACTTTTACTTTTTTAAACTTTTTGCATGCACTATGTAATTTCCATGGAATTACAAATCTAGTTATAGTGCATGCAAAGCAATGCACTATATTGTTATTCGGAGACTTCTTCTTATTATAGTGCATGCAAAGCAATGCACTATATTGTTATTCGGAGACTTCTTCTTATTTTTATTCCACTTACCACTTTTGTGCGATTAATTCAGCTTAAACTATGCAACTTTGCAACTTCATTCAACTACCGTTGCGTAGGTCTACTTTTGGTGACTTGAGCTAAATCGAAACTTTTTTCTATCGTTTACGGTTTTTGCGTTATCGGCGATAAACGAGCGTCAAACTTCCCATTGAAATGAATGGTGGAACTTTCAGCATTCTATTTCCCATTGTTGTAACCTTAGCCACTGTAGTGTAAACATTCCACTGGTCCTGCTGGCAGTCGGAACTTTAGGATCCATGAGAATTCTATGTCAACTAGAAACTATTATCAGCTGTATTAAATCAACTATTTCAACATTTTTAAGCAACTTTACAATAAGCAACTTTTTATGCAATTATCCACAATGTACACTATGACGCAGCCGAAGGCTGCGTCCAACTTTTTCAACTAATTTAACTATTTTAATAAGCCAAATTCATCCAACTATGATACAATTCAACTTTAAGCAACTTTTTCCTTTGCCAACTGTAAATGCAACCATCATCCTATGCAACTTCCACATTGATGACCTGGCAACCAACATGGCAACTGCCATATCCGCCCTAGCAACGGCCTAGCAACTACCTTAAACACTCATGCTACATCCCAGGAACCACAACCACGATGATGACCAACCACTCAACTTAGCACCCAACATGATCAACGTAGCAACCAGCATAGCAACTGCCATGTCCGCCCTAGCAACGCCTTAGCAACAGCTTCCAGCGGCCTTGTAACGTCTTAGGAACCACTCCAACAATGATGATCTAGCAATGAACATAGCAACTAACATGATCAACGTACCAACCAGCATAGCAACCGACATATCCGCCCTAGCAACGGCCTAGCAACTGCTTCCAGCACCCTAACGACGTCTTAGGAAACACTCCAACAATGATGATCTAGCAATGAACATAGCGACCAACTTGATCAACGTAGCAGTTAGCATAGCAACCGACAATGTCCGCCCTAGCAACGGCCTAGCAACAGCTTCCAGCGGCCTTCTAACGTCTTAGGAACCACTCCAACAATGATGATCTAGCAATGAACATGGAGACCAACATGATCAACGTAGCAACCAGCATAGCAACCGACATGTCCGCCCTAGCAACGGCCTAGTAACAGCTTCCAGCGGCCTTGTAACGTCTGAGGAACCACTCCAACAATGATGTTCTAGCAATGAACATAGTGACCAACATGATCAACGTAACAACCAGCATAGCAACCGACATGTCCGCCCTAGCAACGCCTTAGCAACAGCTTCCAGCGGCCTTGTAATGTCCTAAGAACTACTCCAACAATGATGATCTGGCAATTAACACAGCAACCAACATGATCAACGTAGCAACCAGCATAGCAACCGACATGTCCGCCCTAGCAACGCCTTAGCAACAGCTTCCAGCGGCCTTGTAATGTCCTAGGAACCACTCCAACAATGATAATCTGGCAATTAACACAGCAACCAACATGATCAACGTTGCAACCGGCATAGCAACCGCCATGTCCGCCTTACCCCTTGGTCACACGGGCGATAATATTACTGGTGTTGGGAGACTAGTTCCCATTCATTTTCAATGACAGTAGGCAACAGCGATTAACGGCGAGCAACTGAGCAACAGATCGCCTGGTGGGCGGGGAAAAAATAGAAATGCAGGCTATTTTCTGCAAAAGTTGGGCGATTTAACCAGGCGATTTGTCATAAACGCCAATCAGAGTGAAGCCATGCGTGACGGCATACTTTCAAAAAGAATTTTGATCTGACACCTGTCATGGCGGAGCTAACTCAAAAATCGCATTTATCTGTTGACAACCTAAGAAGTTAAGGACTTATGACTTGATATTTTGTAAAACGAGGCGGCAAATGAGGTAAGATAAAACTGAAAACATGGGTTTTGTAACACAAAAATACATCTGTGGCGATATACGTTGTCGCTACCAGACGCATATTTTAGCAACGAACGGTAGCAACTAACTTCATACGAGTCACGCCTCCTTGGCAACCGAGTTGCTTGTTCAAATTGCCCAGTTGCCTTCCCGTGTGACCACAGGGTTAGCAACGCCCTAGCAACTACCTTAAGCAACCTTGTAACTTCTCAGAAACAACTTCCACATTGATGGCCTAGCAACTATATCATGTTTTAGTTCTATTGTCAGACAACTTTTACTTTTTTAAACTTTTTGCATGCACTATGTAATTTCCATGGAATTACAAATCTAGTTATAGTGCATGCAAAGCAATGCACTATATTGTTATTCGGAGACTTCTTCTTATTTTTATTCCACTTACCACTTTTGTGCGATTAATTCAGCTTAAACTATGCAACTTTGCAACTTCATTCAACTACCGTTGCGTAGGTCTACTTTTGGTGACTTGAGCTAAATCGAAACTTTTTTCTATCGTTTACGGTTTTTGCGTTATCGGCGATAAACGAGCGTCAAACTTCCCATTGAAATGAATGGTGGAACTTTCAGCATTCTATTTCCCATTGTTGTAACCTTAGCCACTGTAGTGTAAACATTCCACTGGTCCTGCTGGCAGTCGGAACTTTAGGATCCATGAGAATTCTATGTCAACTAGAAACTATTATCAGCTGTATTAAATCAACTATTTCAACATTTTTAAGCAACTTTACAATAAGCAACTTTTTATGCAATTATCCACAATGTACACTATGACGCAGCCGAAGGCTGCGTCCAACTTTTTCAACTAATTTAACTATTTTAATAAGCCAAATTCATCCAACTATCATACAATTCAACTTTAAGCAACTTTTTCCTTTGCCAACTGTAAATGCAACCATCATCCTATGCAACTTCCACATTGATGACCTGGCAACCAACATGGCAACTGCCATATCCGCCCTAGCAACGGCCTAGCAACTACCTTAAACACTCATGCTACATCCCAGGAACCACAACCACGATGATGACCAACCACTCAACTTAGCACCCAACATGATCAACGTAGCAACCAGCATAGCAACTGCCATGTTCGCCCTAGCAACGCCTTAGCAACAGCTTCCAGCGGCCTTGTAACGTCTTAGGAACCACTCCAACAATGATGATCTAGCAATGAACATAGCAACTAACATGATCAACGTACCAACCAGCATAGCAACCGATATATCCGCCCTAGCAACGGCCTAGCAACTGCTTCCAGCACCCTTACGACGTCTTAGGAAACACTCCAACAATGATGATCTAGCAATGAACATAGCGACCAACATGATCAATGTAGCAGTTAGCATAGCAACCGACATGTCCGCCCTAGCAACGGCCTAGCAACAGCTTCCAGCGGCCTTCTAACGTCTTAGGAACCACTCCAAAAATGATGATCTAGCAATGAACATGGAGACCAACATGATCAACGTAGCAACCAGCATAGCAACCGACATGTCCGCCCTAGCAACGGCCTAGTAACAGCTTCCAGCGGCCTTGTAACGTTTGAGGAACCACTCCAACAATGATGTTCTAGCAATGAACATAGTGACCAACATGATCAACGTAACAACCAGCATAGCAACCGACATGTCCGCCCTAGCAACGCCTTAGCAACAGCTTCCAGCGGCCTTGTAATGTCCTAAGAACTACTCCAACAATGATGATCTGGCAATTAACACAGCAACCAACATGATCAACGTAGCAACCAGCATAGCAACCGACATGTCCGCCCTAGCAACGCCTTAGCAACAGCTTCCAGCGGCCTTGTAATGTCCTAGGAACCACTCCAACAATGATAATCTGGCAATTAACACAGCAGCCAACATGATCAACGTAGCAACCAGCATAGCAACCTATATGTCCGCCCTAGCAACGCCCTAGCAACAACCTTAAGCAACCTTGCAACTTCTTAGGAACAACTTCAACATTGATGACGTGGCAATCACCATTGCAACCAACATGATCAACGTAGCAACCGGCATAGCAACCGCCATGTCCGCCTTAGCAACGCCCTAGCAACTACCTTAAGCAACCTTGTAACTTCTCAGAAACAACTTCCACATTGATGGCCTAGCAACTATATCATGTTTTAGTTCTATTGTCAGACAACTTTTACTTTGATAAAACTTTTTTTTTTTTTCAAAACTTTTACTTTGATAAAACGTTTTTAAACTTTTTGCATGCACTATGTAATTTCCATGGAATTACAAATCTAGTTATAGTGCATGCAAAGCAATGCACTATATTGTTCTTCGGGGACTTCTTCCTCTTATTATTATTCTTCCACACTATTTGTGCGATTAATTCAGCTTAAACTATGCAACTTAGCAACTTCATTCAACTACCGTTACGTAGGTCTACATTTGGTGACTTGAGCTAAATCGAAACTTTTTTTCTATCGTTTACGGTTTTTGCGTTATCGGCGATAAACGAGCGTCAAAAGTCCCATTGAAATGAATGGTGGAACTTTCAGCATTCTATTTCCCATTGTTGTAACCTTAGCCACTGTAGTGTAAACATTCCACTGGTCCTGCTGGCAGTCGGAACTTTAGGATCCATGAGAATTCTATGTCAACTAGAAACTATTATCAGCTGTATTAAATCAACTTTTTCAACATTTTTAAGCAACTTTACAATAAGCAACTTTTATGTAACTTTCCACAATGTAAACTTTTTCAACTAATTTAACTATTTTAACTAGCAACATTCATCCAACTATCATACAATTCAACTTTAAGCAACTTTTTCCTTTGGCAACTGTAAATGCAACCATCATCCTATGCAACAACTTCCACATTGATGACCTGGCAACCAACATGGCAACCGTTATATCCGCCCTAGCAACGGCCTAGCAACTACCTTAAACACTTATGCTACGTCCCGGGAACCACCCCCACGATGATGACCAACCACTCAACTTAGCACCCAACATGATCAACATGGCAACCAGCATAGCAACCAACATGTCCGCCTTAGCAACGCCCTAGCAACAACCTTAAGCAACCTTGCAACTTCTTAGGAACAACTCCAACAATGATGATCTGGCAATGAACACAGCAACCAACATGATCAACGTAGCAACCGGCATAGCAACCTATATGTCCGCCTTAGCAATGCCTTAGCAACAACCTTAAGCAACCTTGCAACTTCTTAGAAACCACTTCAGCATTGATGACGTGGCAATGAACAATGCAACCAACATGATCAACGTAGCAACCGGCATAGCAACCGCCATCTCCGCCTTAGCAACGGCCTAGCAACAACCTTAAGCAACCTTGCAGCTTCTTAGAAACCACTTCAGCATTGATGACGTGGCAATGAACATTGCAACCAACATGATCAACGTAGCAACCAGCATAGCAACCGCCATGTCCGCCTTAGAAACGCCCTAGCAACTACCTTAAGCAACCTTGCAGCTTCTTAGAAACCACTTCAGCATTGATGACGTGGCAATCAACATTGCAAGCAACATGATCAACGTAGCAACCGGCATAGCAACCGCCATGTCCGCCTTAGAAACGCCCTAGCAACTACCTTAAGCAACCTTGCAGCTTCTCAGAAACAACTTCCACATTGATGGCCTAGCAACTATATCATGTTTTAGTTCTATTGTCAGACATTTTTGCACAAAACTTTTACTTTGATAAAACTTTTTTTTTTCAAAACTTTTACTTTGATAAAACTTTTTTAAACTTTTTGCATGCACTATGTAATTTCCATGGAATTACAAATCTAGTTATTTTTATTCCACTTACCACTTTTGTGCGATTAATTCAGCTTAAACTATGCAACTTTGCAACTTAATTCAACTACCGTTGCGTAGGTCTACTTTTGGTGACTTGAGCTAAATCGAAACTTTTTTTCTATCGTTTACGGTTTTTGCGTTATCGGCGATAAACGAGCGTCAAAAGTCCCATTGAAATGAATGGTGGAACTTTCAGCATTCTATTTCCCATTGTTGTAACCTTAGCCACTGTAGTGTAAACATTCCACTGGTCCTGCTGGCAGTCGGAACTTTTGGATCCATGAGAATTCTATGTCAACTAGAAACTATTATCAGCTGTATTAAATCAACTATTTCAACATTTTTAAGCAACTTTACAGTAAGCAACTTTTTATGTACTTATCCACAATGTACACTATGACGCAGCCGAAGGCTGCGTCCAACTTTTTCAACTAATTTACCTATTTTAACAAGCAACATCCATCCAACTATCATACAATTCAACTTTAAGAAACTTTTTCCTTTGTCAACTTTAATTGCAACCATCATCCTATGCATCAACTTCCACATTGATGACCTGGCAACCAACATGGCAACCGCTATATCCGCCCTAGCAACGGCCTAGCAACTACCTCAAACGCTCAAGCTGCGCCCCGGGAACCACCTCCACGATGATGACCAACCACTCAACTTAGCACCCAACATGATCAACATGGCAACCAGCATAGCAACCGACATGTCCGCCCTAGCAACTGCCTAGCAACAGCTTCCAGCATCCTTGTAATGTCCTAGGAACTACTCCAACAATGATGATCTGGCAATGAACACAGCAACCAACATGATCAACGTAGCAACCAGCATAGCAACCTATGTGTCCGCCCTAGCAACGGCCTAGCAACAGCTTCCAGCACCCTTACGACGTCTTAGGAACCACTCCAACAATGATGATCTTGCAATGAACATAGCAACCAACATGATAAACGTAGCAATCAGCATAGCAACCGACATGTCCGCCCTAGCAACGGCCTAGCAACAGCTTCCAGCAGCCTAGTAATGTCCTGGGAACCACTCCAACAATGATGATCTGGCAATGAACATAGCAACCAACATGACCAATGTAGCAACCGGCATAGCAACCGCCATGTCCGCCTTAGCAACTAACTTAAGCAACCTTGCAACTTCTTAGAAACAACTTCAGCATTGATGACGTGGCAATCAACATTGCAACCAACATGATCAACGTAGCAACCGGCATAGCAACCGCCATGTCCGCCTTAGCAACGCCCTAGCAACTACCTTAAGCAACCTTGCAACTTCTTAGAAACAACTTCAACATTGATGGCCTAGCAACCATATCATGTTTTAGTTCTATTGTCAGACATTTTTGCACAAAACTTTTACTTTGATAAAACTTTTTTTTTTACAAAACTTTTACTTTTTTAAACTTTTTGCATGCACTATGTAATTTCCATGGAATTACAAATCTAGTTATTATTATTCCACTTACCAAAAACTGTGCAACTTATTGATCAGCAACTATGCAACTTAGCAACTTCATTCAACTACCGTTGCGTAGGTCTACATTTGGTGACTTGAGCTAAATCGAAACTTTTTTTCTATCGTTTACGGTTTTTGCGTTATCGGCGATAAACGAGCGTCAAAAGTCCCATTGAAATGAATGGTGGAACTTTCAGCATTCTATTTCCCATTGTTGTAACCTTAGCCACTGTAGTGTAAACATTCCACTGGTCCTGCTGGCAGTCGGAACTTTAGGATCCATGAGAATTCTATGTCAACTAGAAACTATTATCAGCTGTATTAAATCAACTATTTCAACATTTTTAAGCAACTTTACAATAAGCAACTTTTTATGCAATTATCCACAATGTACACTATGACGCAGCCGAAGGCTGCGTCCAACTTTTTCAACTAATTTAACTATTTTAATAAGCCAAATTCATCCAACTATCATACAATTCAACTTTAAGCAACTTTTTCCTTTGCCAACTGTAAATGCAACCATCATCCTATGCAACTTCCACATTGATGACCTGGCAACCAACATGGCAACCGCCATATCCGCCCTAGCAACGGCCTAGCAACTACCTTAAACACTCATGCTACATCCCAGGAACCACAACCACGATGATGACCAACCACTCAACTTAGCACCCAACATGATCAACGTAGCAACCAGCATAGCAACTGCCATGTCCGCCCTAGCAACGCCTTAGCAACAGTTTCCAGCGGCCTTGTAACGTCTTAGGAACCACTCCAACAATGATGATCTAGCAATGAACATAGCAACTAACATGATCAACGTACCAACCAGCATAGCAACCGATATATCCGCCCTAGCAACGGCCTAGCAACTGCTTCCAGCACCCTAACGACGTCTTAGGAAACACTCCAACAATGATGATCTAGCAATGAACATAGCGACCAACTTGATCAACGTAGCAGTTAGCATAGCAACCGACATGTCCGCCCTAGCAACGGCCTAGCAACAGCTTCCAGCGGCCTTCTAACGTCTTAGAAACCACTCCAACAATGATGATCTAGCAATGAACATGGAGACCAACATGATCAACGTAGCAACCAGCATAGCAACCGACATGTCCGCCCTAGCAACGGCCTAGTAACAGCTTCCAGCGGCCTTGTAACGTCTGAGGAACCACTCCAACAATGATGTTCTAGCAATGAACATAGTGACCAACATGATCAACGTAACAACCAGCATAGCAACCGACATGTCCGCCCTAGCAACGCCTTAGCAACAGCTTCCAGCGGCCTTGTAATGTCCTAGGAACCACTCCAACAATGATAATCTGGCAATTAACACAGCAACCAACATGATCAACGTTGCAACCGGCATAGCAACCGCCATGTCCGCCTTAGCAACTACCTTAAGCAACCTTGTAACTTCTCAGAAACAACTTCCACATTGATGGCCTAGCAACTATATCATGTTTTAGTTCTATTGTCAGACAACTTTTACTTTGATAAAACTTTTTTTTTTTCAAAACTTTTTTAAACTTTTTGCATGCACTATGTAATTTCCATGGAATTACAAATCTAGTTATAGTGCATGCAAAGCAATGCACTATATTGTTCTTCGGGGACTTCTTCCTCTTATTATTATTCTTCCACACTATTTGTGCGATTAATTCAGCTTAAACTATGCAACTTAGCAACTTCATTCAACTACCGTTACGTAGGTCTACTTTTGGTGACTTGAGCTAAATCGAAACTTTTTTTCTATCGTTTACGGTTTTTGCGTTATCGGCGATAAACGAGCGTCAAAAGTCCCATTGAAATGAATGGTGGAACTTTCAGCATTCTATTTCCCATTGTTGTAACCTTAGCCACTGTAGTGTAAACATTCCACTGGTCCTGCTGGCAGTCGGAACTTTAGGATCCATGAGAATTCTATGTCAACTAGAAACTATTATCAGCTGTTTTAAATCAACTAATTTCAACATTTTTAAGCAACTTTACAGTAAGCAACTTTTTATGTACTTATCCACAATGTACAGGTTGACGCAGCCGAAGGCTGCGTCCAACTTTTTCAACTAATTTAACTATTTTAACAAGCAACATTCATCCAACTATCATACAATTCAACTTTAAGCAACTTTTTCCTTTGCCAACTGTAAATGCAACCATCATCCTATGCAACAACTTCCACATTGATGACCTGGTAACCAACATGGCAACCGTTATATCCGCCCTAGCAACTACCTTAAACACTTATGCTACGTCCCGGGAACCACCCCCACGATGATGACCAACCACTCAACTTAGCACCCAACATGATCAACATGGCAACCAGCATAGCAACCAACATGTCCGCCATAGCAACGCCCTAGCAACAACCTTAAGCAACCTTGCAACTTCTTAGAAACAACTTCAGCATTGATGACGTGGCAATCAACATTGCAACCAACATGACCAATGTAGCAACCGGCATAGCAACCGCCATGTCCGCCTTAGCAACGCCCTAGCAACTACCTTAAGCAACCTTGCAACTTCTTAGAAACAACTTCAGCATTCATGACGTGGCAATCAACATTGCCACCAACATGACCAATGTAGCAACCGGCATAGCAACCGCCATGTCCGCCTTAGCAACGCCCTAGCAACTACCTTAAGCAACCTTGCAACTTCTTAGAAACAACTTCAGCATTGATGACGTGGCAATCAACATTGCAACCAACATGACCAATGTAGTAACCGGCATAGCAACCGCCATGTCCGCCTTAGCAACGCCCTAGCAACTACCTTAAGCAACCTTGCAACTTCTTAGAAACAACTTCAGCATTGATGACGTGGCAATCAACATTGCAACCAACATGACCAATGTAGTAACCGGCATAGCAACCGTTATGTCCGCCTTAGCAACGCCCTAGCAACTACCTTAAGCAACCTTGCAACTTCTTAGAAACAACTTCAGCATTGATGACGTGGCAATCAACATTGCAACCAACATGACCAATGTAGCAACCGGCATAGCAACCGCCATGTCCGCCTTAGCAACGCCCTAGCAACTAACTTAAGCAACCTTGCAACTTCCTAGAAACAACTTCAACATTGATGATGTGGCAATCAACATTGCAACCAACATGACCAATGTAGCAACCGGCATAGCAACCGCCATGTCCGCCTTAGCAACGCCCTAGCAACTAACTTAAGCAACCTTGCAACTTCCTAGAAACAACTTCAACATTGATGACGTGGCAATCAACATTGCAACCAACATGACCAATGTAGCAACCGGCATAGCAACCGCCATGTCCGCCTTAGCAACGCCCTAGCAACTAACTTAAGCAACCTTGCAACTTCTTAGAAACAACTTCAACATTGATGACGTGGCAATCAACATTGCAACCAACATGATCAGCGAAGCAACTGCCATGTCCGCCTTAGCAACGCCCTAGCAACAACCTTAAGCAACCTTGCAACTTCTTAGAAACAACTTCAACATTGATGGCCTAGCAACCATATCATGTTTTAGTTCAGACATTTTTGCACAAAACTTTTATTTAGATAAAACTTTTTTTTTCCAAAACTTTTACTTTTTTAAACTTTTTGCATGCACTATGTAATTTCCATGGAATTACAAATCTAGTTATAGTGCATGCAAAGCATTGCACTATATTGTTATTCGGAAACTTCTTATAATTATTATTCCACTTACCAAATTTGTGCGATTAATTCAGCTTCAACTATGCAACTTAGCAACTTCATTCAACTACCGTTGCGTAGGTCTACAATTGGTGACTTGAGCTAAATCGAAACTTTTTTTCTATCGTTTACGGTTTTCGCGTTATCGGCGAAAAACGAGCGAAAAAAGTCCCATTGAAATGAATGGTGGAACTTTCAGCATTCTATTTCCCATTGTTGTAACCTTAGCCACTGTAGTGTAAACATTCCACTGGTCCTGCTGGCAGTCGGAACTTTAGGATCCATGAGAATTCTATGTCAACTAGAAACTATTATCAGCTGTATTAAATCAACTATTTCAACATTTTTAAGCAACTTTACAGTATGCAACTTTTTATGTACTTATCCACAATGTACATGTTGACGCAGCCGAAGGCTGCGTCCAACTTTTTCAACTAATTTAACTATTTTAACAAGCCAAATTCATCCAACTATCATACAATTCAACTTTAAGCAACTTTTTCCTTTGCCAACTGTAAATGCAACCATCATCCTATGCAACTTCCACATTGATGACCTGGCAACCAACATGGCAACCGCCATATCCGCCCTAGCAACGGCCTAGCAACTACCTCAAACACTCATGCTCCATCCCAGGAACCACCACCACGATGATGACCAACCACTCAACTTAGCACCCAACATGATCAACGTAGCAACCAGCAAAGCAACCAACATGTCCGCCCTAGCAACGCCCTAGCAACGCCTTAGCAACAGCTTCCAGCGGCCTTGTAACGTCTTAGGAACCACTCCAACAATGATGATCTAGCAATGAACATAGCAACTAACATGATCAACGTACCAACCAGCATAGCAACCGATATATCCGCCCTAGCAACGGCCTAGCAACTGCTTCCAGCACCCTTACGACGTCTTAGGAAACACTCCAACAATGATGATCTAGCAATGAACATAGCGACCAACATGATCAACGTAGCAGTTAGCATAGCAACCGACATGTCCGCCCTAGCAACGGCCTAGCAACAGCTTCCAGCGGCCTTCTAACGTCTTAGGAACCACTCCAACAATGATGATCTAGCAATGAACATGGAGACCAACATGATCAACGTAGCAACCAGCATAGCAACTGACATGTCCGCCCTAGCAACGGCCTAGTAACAGCTTCCAGCGGCCTTGTAACGTCTGAGGAACCACTCCAACAATGATGTTCTAGCAATGAACATAGTGACCAACATGATCAACGTAACAACCAGCATAGCAACCGACATGTCCGCCCTAGCAACGCCTTAGCAACAGCTTCCAGCGGCCTTGTAATGTCCTAAGAACTACTCCAACAATGATGATCTGGCAATTAACACAGCAACCAACATGATCAACGTAGCAACCAGCATAGCAACCGACATGTCCGCCCTAGCAACGCCTTAGCAACAGCTTCCAGCGGCCTTGTAATGTCCTAGGAACCACTCCAACAATGATAATCTGGCAATTAACACAGCAACCAACATGATCAACGTAGCAACCAGCATAGCAACCTATATGTCCGCCCTAGCAACGCCCTAGCAACAACCTTAAGCAACCTTGCAACTTCTTAGGAACAACTTCAACATTGATGACGTGGCAATCACCATTGCAACCAACATGATCAACGTAGCAACCGGCATAGCAACTGCCATGTCCGCCTTAGCAACGCCCTAGCAACTACCTTAAGCAACCTTGTAACTTCTCTGAAACAACTTCCACATTGATGGCCTAGCAACTATATCATGTTTTAGTTCTATTGTCAGACAACTTTTACTTTGATGAAACTTTTTTTTTTCAAAACTTTTACTTTGATAAAACGTTTTTAAACTTTTTGCATGCACTATGTAATTTCCATGGAATTACAAATCTAGTAATTATTATTCCACTTACCAAATTTGTGCGATTAATTCAGCTTCAACTATGCAACTTAGCAACTTCATTCAACTACCGTTGCGTAGGTCTACAATTGGTGACTTCAGCTAAATCGAAACTTTTTTCCTATCGTTTACGGTTTTCGCATTATCGGCGAAAAACGAGCGAAAAAAGTCCCATTGAAATGAATGGTGGAACTTTCAGCATTCTATTTCCCATTGTTGTAACCTTAGCCACTGTAGTGTAAACATTCCACTGGTCCTGCTGGCAGTCGGAACTTTAGGATCCATGAGAATTCTATGTCAACTAGAAACTATTATCAGCTGTATTAAATCAACTATTTCAACATTTTTAAGCAACTTTACAGTATGCAACTTTTTATGTACTTATCCACAATGTACATGTTGACGCAGCCGAAGGCTGCGTCCAACTTTTTCAACTAATTTAACTATTTTAACAAGCCAAATTCATCCAACTATCATACAATTCAACTTTAAGCAACTTTTCCTTTCCCAACTGTAAATGCAACCATCATCCTATGCAAAAACTTCCACATTGATGACCTGGCAACAAACATGGCAACCGCCATATCCGCCCTAGCAACGGCCTAGCAACTACCTCAAACACTTATGCTACGTCCCGGGAACCACCCCCATGATGATGAACAACCACTTAACTTAGCACCCAACATGATCAACATGGCAACCAGCATAGCAACTGCCATGTCCGCCTTAGCAACGCCCTAGCAACTACCTTAAGCAACCTTACAACTTCTTAGGAACAACTTCAACATTGATGACATGGCAATCAACATTGCAACCAACTTGATCAACGTAGCAACTGGCATAGCAACCGCCATGTCCGCCTTAGCAACGCCCTAGGATCAACCTTAAGCAACCTTGCAACTTCTTAGGAACAACTCCAACAATGATGATCTGGCAATGAACACAGCAACCAACATGATCAACGTAGTAACCGGCATAGCAACCTATATGTCCGCCTTAGCAACGCCTTAGCAACTACCTTAAGGAACCTTGCAACTTCTTAGGTACAACTTCAACATTGATGACGTGGCAATCAACATTGCAACCAACATGATCAACATAGCAACCGGCATTGCAACCGCCATGTCCGCCTTAGCAACGCCCTAGCAACTACCTTAAGCAACCTTGCAACTTCTTAGAAACAACTTCAGCAGTGATGACGTGGCAATCAGCATTGCAACCAACATGATCAACGTAGCAACCGGCATGGCAACCGCCATGTCCGCCTTAGCAACGCCCTAGCAACAACCTTAAGCAACCTTGCAACTTCTTAGAAACAACTTCCACATTGATGGCCAAGCAACTATATCATGTTTTAGTTCTATTGTTAGACATTTTTGCACAAAACTTTTACTTTGATAAAACTTTTTTTTTTCAAAACTTTTACTTTGATAAAACTTTTTAAAACTTTTTGCATGCACTATGTAATTTCCATGGAATTACAAATCTAGTTATTTTTATTATTCCACAACGTTTTTGTGCGCTTAATTCAGCTTAAACTATGCAACGTAGCAACTTCATTCAACTACCGTTGCGTAGGTCTACTTTTGGTGACTTGAGCTAAATCGAAACTTTTTTTCTATCGTTTACGTTTTTTTGCGTTATCGGCGATAAACGAGCGTCAAAAGTCCCATTGAAATGAATGGTGGAACTTTCAGCATTCTATTTCCCATTGTTGTAACCTTAGCCACTGTAGTGTAAACATTCCACTGGTCCTGCTGGCAGTCGGAACTTTAGGATCCATGAGAATTCTATGTCAACTAGAAACTATTATCAGCTGTATTAAATCAACTATTTCAACATTTTTAAGCAACTTTACAGTTTGCAACTTTTTATGTACTTATCAACAATGTACAGCTTGACGCAGCCAAAGGCTGCGTCCAACTTTTCCAACCTATTTAACTATTTTAACAAGCAACATTCATCCAACAATCATACAATTCAACTTTAAGCAACTTTTTCCTTTGCCAACTGTAAATGCAACCATCATCCTATGCAACAACTTCCACATTGATGACCTGGCAACCAACATGGCAACCGTTATATCCGCCCTAGAAACGGCCTAGCAACTACCTTAAACTCTTATGCTACGTCCCGGGAACCACCCCCACGATGATGACCAACCACTGAACTTAGCACCCAACATGATCAACATGGCAACCAGCATAGCAACCAACATGTCCGCCTTAGCAACGCCCTAGCAACGCCCTAGCAACAACCTTAAGCAACCTTGCAACTTCTTCGAAACCACTTCAACATTGATGAGGTGGCAATCAACATTGCAACCAACAAGATCAACGTAGCAACCGGCATAGCAACCGCCATGTCCGCCTTAGCAACGCCCTAGCAACTACCTTAAGCAACCTTGCAACTTCTTAGAAACAACTTCAGCATTGATGACGTGGCAATCAACATTGCAACCAACATGACCAATGTAGCAACCGGCATAGCAACCGCCATGTCCGCCTTAGCAACGCCCTAGGAACAACTTTAAACAACCTTGCAACTTCTTAGAAATCACTTCAACATTGATGACGTGGCAATCAACATTGCAACCAACATGATCAACGTAGCAACTGGCATAGCAACCGCCATATCCGCCTTAGCAACGCCCTAGCAACTACCTTAAGCAACCTTGTAACTTCTCAGAAACAACTTCCACATTGATGGCCTAGCGACTATATCATGTTTTAGTTCTATTGTCAGACATTTTTGCACAAAACTTACTTTGATAAAACTTTTTTTTTTCAAAACTTTTACTTTGATAAACCTTTTTAAACTTTTTGCATGCACTATGTAATTTCCATGGAATTACAAATCTAGTTATAGTGCATGCAAAGCATTGCACTATATTGTTATTTGGAAACTTCTTATAATTATTATTCCACTCACCAAATTTGTGCGATTAATTCAGCTTCAACTATGCAACTTAGCAACTTCATTCAACTACCGTTGCGTAGGTCTACAATTGGTGACTTCAGCTAAATCGAAACTTTTTTTCTATCGTTTACGGTTTTCGCGTTATCGGCGAAAAACGAGCGAAAAAAGTCCCATTGAAATGAATGGTGGAACTTTCAGCATTCTATTTCCCATTGTTGTAACCTTAGCCACTGTAGTGTAAACATTCCACTGGTCCTGCTGGCAGTCGGAACTTTAGGATCCATGAGAATTCTATGTCAACTAGAAACTATTATCAGCTGTATTAAATCAACTATTTCAACATTTTTAAGCAACTTTACAGTATGCAACTTTTTATGTACTTATCCACAATGTACATGTTGACGCAGCCGAAGGCTGCGTCCAACTTTTTCAACTAATTTAACTATTTTAACAAGCCAAATTCATCCAACTATCATACAATTCAACTTTAAGCAACTTTTTCCTTTGCCAACTGTAAATGCAACCATCATCCTATGCAACTTCCACATTGATGACCTGGCAACCAACATGGCAACCGCCATATCCGCCCTAGCAACGGCCTAGCAACTACCTCAAACACTCATGCTCCATCCCAGGAACCACCACCACGATGATGACCAACCACTCAACTTAGCACCCAACATGATCAACGTAGCAACCAGCATAGCAACTGCCATGTCCGCCCTAGCAACGCCTTAGCAACAGCTTCCAGCGGCCTTGTAACGTCTTAGGAACCACTCCAACAATGATGATCTAGCAATGAACATAGCAACTAACATGATCAACGTACCAACCAGCATAGCAACCGATATATCCGCCCTAGCAACGGCCTAGCAACTGCTTCCAGCACCCTTACGACGTCTTAGGAAACACTCCAACAATGATGATCTAGCAATGAACATAGCGACCAACATGATCAACGTAGCAGTTAGCATTGCAACCGACATGTCCGCCCTAGCAACGGCCTAGCAACAGCTTCCAGCGGCCTTCTAACGTCTTAGGAACCACTCCAACAATGATGATCTAGCAATGAACATGGAGACCAACATGATCAACGTAGCAACCAGCATAGCAACCGACATGTCCGCCCTAGCAACGGCCTAGTAACAGCTTCCAGCGGCCTTGTAACGTCTGACGAACCACTCCAACAATGATGTTCTAGCAATGAACATAGTGACCAACATGATCAACGTAACAACCAGCATAGCAACCGACATGTCCGCCCTAGCAACGGCTTAGCAACAGCTTCCAGCGGCCTTGTAATGTTCTAAGAACTACTCCAACAATGATGATCTGGCAATTAACACAGCAACCAACATGATCAACGTAGCAACCAGCATAGCAACCGACATGTCCGCCCTAGCAACGCCTTAGCAACAGCTTCCA